>LR051114.1:0-16189 GCA_900607525.1 Apocyclops royi
GAGGATCTGAGACCAAGTACAAATGAAACTCAACAAAGCTCACAAGCAAATGTTGGCCACCCCGTGGGCCTTTGGCCCACGGGGCGGCCAAAAAAAAAAAATATCAAAAAATGTCAAAAATTCGCCCGGCGTCACAGCGGGCCTTCGGCCCGCTATGACGCCTGCCTGCCGGCCGGCGGCCGGCAGGCCTGGAGGGGGTGGGAATTAATTTTGACACCCCTAGTGTAACCTCATAGAATAAAACATAAGTATGACTTGTTGGCATACCCTTGCTGCTATCTTGTTTGTCGTTCTTGGCCCTCCACTCGAGCTTGGACTTGACTTGCATTGGGATGGTAAACATCTTCCTTTGATAGTTTCTGTTCTTGATATTTTTTATACCGATTTAATATTTTATGTTCCATTTTGAATGCTGATGTGAGGCGAGTTTATTTTCTTTGTTCCAAAAAAATCAATATTTGAGCGAAAGCAAGCACGGCAGCTTATGACACATGCATGCATGTATTAGCCCTCAGCAAATGAAGCTGCTCTCTCTCATGCATTCAAAATGAGATGATGCAAATTTAAGCGGACAGATGGCGCAACCAACAATAACTTTCTCTTTGATCTGACTCAGCAGATAAAACTTTTGTAAATTGAAATTAATGTTTTCTTAATTGTGGTTAAAAACAAAGCTAAATAGGTGAGCTAAGTTTTTAGATAGGATTTCATATTTAAATTTATCAAATATTGTCAACAATTTTCTTAGTAACCTTTAAATTTGTAATCGTATTGATAATTGGTACGTTATGGTCCATTGACGCTGTGGCACAGACCGATGTCAAAATGTCTGAGTCAAGAAATAGACTTCGATACATGACACCGTGTCTTTGCCACAGCGCAATCTTCCTATATCTCTATCAGACTATTCTTCAGAATAGTCTACATCAAGAATTAAATATTTAAATTTTGCGATTTAAGTGTTTTACACCCTTGAACTTTGAATTAGATGATTATTTAACACAAAATCCAATAAAAACAAATATTTTTCATGATGTTTTTATCATGTGATACTACAAACAGATGAACTATGAAACTTTTTGTTGGACAGTTTTAAATTTAGCTTACAATTGTTACGCCATCTCACGTCAAAGAATGTCTAAAATATTTTAAACAAGAGATTGCTGTACTAAAAAATTATTAAGATTTACTACAGTTTCAAATGTTATTGTAACGTAAAAACTAATATTTATTATGTTTTTGAAATGTTCTTGTTTTTAAAACTAGGAAAACCAATCTACTGAAGAAAGCGCCTCCTACATATTTTTTGTTTCACCCTTTTTACATTTTTGGCGCTGTCTTATTACAATAGATGGCGCCAAGTGTTTTTTTGGCGCCGTCTTATTACAATAGATGGCGTCAAGTGTTTTTAAAAAGAACTCGACTCCGATAATAAAATGCCCTGAGCTGAATAAAGATTTCCATATTTCTGTATAACAGATAAAAGTCTCTTTTTTTATTAGTGTAGAATTCTACAAAACAATGTAAAGAGGGCTGCTGGCACAAATTATGGAAGCTTTAAATTGTGAATCCTCCTCACACTCTCTCCTTAGAACTTCCACTCTGGCGTAGGCCACACATGCGAAAAGATTTTCTGAGCTGTCGCAGCACACCTGAATCTGGATGGATTTCGCTTTGTCAAATTGAAAGTGTCTTGGAATTGAGATAAAAGCCTATACCTGAAACAGCTCTTCGAGCCACTTTTCCCAATCTGAGGCCACAGCGTCTGGAATAGTGTTGTCCCATTTCCATTTTGAACAAGTTACCTTATGTAGATTGACCTAGATTGAACGACAAAAGGTGCCAAGAACCCTAAGGCATCATAAAACGCCATCTGAAATGGGAATGTTTTTTAGCAGAAGCTGTGAATTTGAATAGAACTTGGCCACCTTCATGTCAATGAAACTGAGAGCTTTCATAAAAGATGTCGATAGGTTCAGCAGTTCGTCCTCATTTCGGGTGCTGCCTGATATGTCATCCATGTACGTAAGCTCCTCAACTGCCAGTTCGACTGTGTCATCGTTAGATGTCGCTGTTGCTAGCTCCAAGGCCTTTTGACTCAGGTTGGGTGACGACTTGTTTCCAAACAGGACCCTGGTGAACTACGGCTCTTCATTCCAGAAGAAGCAATGAAATCATCAATCATTTCTGTCGAGCCTAATTCTTAAAAACATTTCTGATACATTGCACATCGTTGCAAATTTAAATTGTCGAAATCATAAAAGAATTGATGGTAAGTCATTAAGCCTGTTTGGCGAGTCAAGAATTTCAGAATTTAACGACTTCCCTCTTCTGTCTTTAGCCGCTGCGACAAAAACCAGTCTTACCTTTGTGGTCGACCTGTCCTTCTTGATGACAGGGAAGTATGGTAGGTAAAATTGATCTTGCCTGTGTAAGTCATTGAAGTTTGTAACTTTTTCAATGTAGCCCTTTCGTAAGTAGTCCTTGAAAATCTCATCTATGTCCTTTGTCGATGTTCCTTTTTTCTTCAGGTAGGGTCCAGAGTTAGTTTTTCTTTGCCTTGCTGCAAAAACTCTTGAATTGTCAATGAGTTCTGGGCTCTGCTCCCTCCATGGGACCTGTGCAACTGTGAACTAATTGCCCCTGTGCGTCTCAATTCTTTTTCATTTTTTCATCTGCCAATTTTTCTTCTTCAGACAACAGACATTTATCTTTCTTATGATTTTTAGAAGAACCTGGTAGGTAAAAATCTTCTTTAATGCCGATTGCTTCCAGGTTGAAGAGCTTCTTGATGCTGTCTTGTAGGTTGTCTAGGTCGTCCATGTTGGAGACGTCTTTGGACATGTCAACCTTCATGGTTTCTGTGTTGCAAAGAAACTCCACTGAAGACAGATTGTAGGTTACATTGGATATTAATTTGTCAAATTCTTCGCTCGATCTGTTTATGATGTAACCATTTTGCCTTTCTTGATTAGGCTGCTCTGACTTCTGAAACTGTCAATGTAGACCTAGAGTTCGTCTTAGGAAGTTTCCACAATCCGTGAAGAATTGCATGAACTTCATGGGTCTCTCTCTGTCCTTTCATTGATGAGATGGTGAACTTCTCCGAGGGCAGTGTATCCAAAGGCCAGTTTGGCAACAACTGGCTCATCTAACCTTGTCTTGACAAACTTGAACCTGAACAAATTCATGTAGTTTGTGCCGATGATCATGTCCAGTTTTGCATTTTCTGGTAGTGGCTCAAATGGGATGTTCTTCAGCAATTTGTACTCGTGTTTGTGGATAGACCAATCCACAAGACATCCTCCTCTTCCCAGACTTGGGATCGACCAGGCATGCATGGTCATTAATGCATTGCCCTGACATGAATTCATCTGAAACTGGATTCTTCGTGGGTTGTATTTCCTGGAACCTGTTGTGCCTGTCACTGTTCTTTTAATTGTGTCAAGGATTGGCAGTTTCAAGAAATGGATTACTTCATCTGTGCCGCATGTGGAATTTGATCCTGAGTCCAGTAACACGCAGATTTTTCTTTGTCGTTTTCCGTTTGACATTATAGCTACAAACATCTGTATTGAGATTTTCTTAATTTGTCTATTGAAATCATATTTTAAAATTGTGTGGCTCAATACCGAGTTGTCGCTGTCATAGTCGTCGTCAAAATCCTGGTTGCTGAACATCACCGTAGCATCTGCAAAGTAGGCCTTGTTGTCGATGGTGGACTCCGCTTCTTCGAAGGCGATGAAGTTAACTGTACCATCAGGGTGCAGAAGTCAACCACACGTCAACCCCACACTTTGTCCTCTTTACTTTGCAATCCTGATTAGGCAATTGTAGCAAATCCTGTTCTTTCTCGCGTATTTGTACCTCTAGTTCATCTTTGTGTCTTTGAATTTGTCACAGTCAGCCAGCGACAAATGCTCTTTGTCGCAAAGAGGGCATGACTTTTTGCTTGACTCTGGCTTCTTCTAATCCTTTTTGTTACCTCGAAACCTGCTGCTTTTTTCTTTCCAGGGTCCTTACTTTCATTCCATTTTGCAATGAAAGTTTCTATATCCTGCATGAAGACAAACTTTTTCTCCTGTTTTTCTGTGGCCTTCAATGGCAGCCAGCTCATTTTGACAGATCTGGTAATTGACCCACTTCAGAAGATTGGAGAAGCTTCTTTGATGCTCCTTCAATGGCCCTCCACTTGTCTCAACCCATCGCTGAATTCTTTGATTAGTTATGGTGACAGCTTGTGTTTAAGTTGATTGACAAGTTTGATCGCTTGTCTTCCATTTCTCTTCGACACTGTTTTGTTCTGCGTGAAACAATTGGGAGAGAACCATGATTCCTTCCAATTGTTTTAATTTCTTTGTCTTGAGGTCAGACAAAACTGGTAATTTTTATTTGTTTTCTTGCATTACCAGTCTGTGTCTGTGTTCGTCTCCGTACGTATCATCCAAGAATTCCCAGATTCTGTTATAGCTGTGAAGGTTCATCTTGGTTCCGACATGCAACCTCGCTTCTCTTGTAATTTCTTTCGACAATTGTTGTGCTAGGAGAAGAACTAGCCCACTTCTGTTGTCTCCGTAAAGGCCCTCATAGACGTCCTTGAAGGCCATTCTGAAGTACGGGTAGTCCACGTAGTCTCCTTCAAACTTCATGACTTTGGGCTTCTCAACTTGAGAGAAGTCCTTTTGTTGTCTCCAAGGCTCTGCTGCTGGTGTAGGTGGCTGCAAGTTGGGAGTTGGGAGACTTGACATCATGGTTGTCATGATTGGAGGTGATAATGAAAAATTTGATTGAATGCGTGATCTATACGATCCCTTGTCTTCAAAGAAATTTGGCGCCGGCCTGCTCCGAGAAAACGTATTAATGACCAAGTTGATCGAGCTGTAAGCTGACCATGCCAATGCTAGAGTTGAGATTTGGGTTCTTGGGGTAAACTGTGGGGCCTCGCATGAGAGGCCTGCTGATGGTTCTTGGATCTCCATGTCCAGCCGTGGTTCGTCCTGTTTGGATTGTTGGTGTTCTGTCCACTGAAGTTCAAACTTTTGTCATTCAAACTCATTGTTGACCTACTTCCAAAAGGTTTCATTCCTGGTGGTCAGTTCTTTCAAGGCCACGCTATTCTTGGCTTCGATTTCCAAGATTGTTGCTTTGTTGTTAGCCTTGACTTCTGCAGTGATCCTGTCCGCCTGACTTCACACTTCTCATGTAGTTTTCTCCATGTCAGCCCTCATGTCAGCTAACACCTTGTCTGTTTGAGCATGAACTTTTTGAGCCCTTTTCTCTGTTTCAGCTTTGGCGTCAGCAAGAATCTTCTCGGTTGTGATGGACATCAAATCAGGTGTGGCTCAGACGTTGTCGCTTGTCATCTTCATGAGGTCCATGAGCTTTTCTAGCTTTTCATTCATTTTTCCCAAGATCTTATTTTCCATGGCTTGGAGGTTGTCCTTCAGGGCAATGGTCGACAAGGTCAAGTTGACACCGGTCCTGCATACCGTTGCTTTGGAGAACCCATGGAAATCTTCCTTGTCCGTTTGGCCCATTGCTCTGAGTCTGGTGAGAATAAAGTCCGCCCTATCTATGAGATAGGGAGAAGACATTAGTGGGAGGGGGGCAGCTTGCTCTTCTTCTTCGTTGTCAACCTGTGCTGGGGCATTATCTTTTTCGCATTGGGGATCAATGGCGGCATTGGGTTGACAACATTTTCTTCCCTGTCTGTCCCCAGGAAAAGCTGCAGCAGGTCTTGACCTGCTACTGTGGTGTCATCCTCAGTCATATTGTCATTGGTCGGTTTTCTGGGTTCTGGTTTGACTTCGGGATCTTGTGCACTTTCTTTTCGAAATGGTTCCACAGGAATTCCTCTCGATGAAGCACTTTCCATACGAATCGTGAATCTCCATGGGTGGCTTTTCGTCAGCAATAATCTGGTTGCTTGCCTTAATCTTCTTGATGGTGAGCTTGAATTGTGTTTTCATTTCCTTAATGTCTTCGTCTTTAAGCACGTTGAAGGAGAGCTCGAGGTGGGCAACTGCTAGTAGTAACCTAGATCTTCTCTTCTAACCCCCAAGGCTAACAAATCCTTATCATTGTGCCTAACCTTGTATCTACCATCAGCTAATGAACTCATTTTAGCTTAGTTGTAGAGGTAAAATTGATAAAATGTAAAGGGATAAAACTTTAAATCAATGCAATTAAAATGATAAAATGTTAAAGTTTAAAATGCTTCAATGAGTTTGCTTACTTTTGGTGGCGATGGAGATTCTTGGTGAATGGTGGTCTCGGATGACTGGATTCTGTTCTGTTTTATTAAAGTTGGGGTGACACTTACGTCAGCCCTTGGAGACGAGGTGAGTATGATTGATGTCGTGGTTAAAGCTGGGTCAAACCTTGCATTGACCTTGATGAGATGTAATGGGATGCGGTGTGGCTCAATGGGTTAGCACTTGAACTAACCTTGTTGATGTTGATGGGAGCTTGTGTTTAAAATTGATGAAAATGTCTTTGAACTTTGATAAAAACTTTGAGAATTTTGAAAAACCTTGAAAAAAACTAGATCTTAACTTGTTGATAAGTTTCAAACAAATGGGAAGAATGTTTGATGTTTTCTTCTGATGACGCGGAAATTGAATTAGGGATTTACTGGTTTGTGTTATAATTTTTGAGTCTTAAGCTGCAGTGCTCCACTACTGTGAGTTGCAAACGGGACAGCTTATTTTGGGAAATCCAGTCCCTAACATGTGGTGAATTTTTTTGAATTTCACCACTCTTTGCAATCTTTAAAATGTTTCTTTTTGACTTTGAGAAATTTCTGACGTATTTTGATATCATGATGTCTCCAGAAACCTTTAACTTTTTCAGAAATTCTGGAAACGACATTCGTCCACGTATTTGTTTTTGACTGATCCGGCGAGTGGATGTGAATAATTAACTTCGGACCTTTTATGTATATCATCTAATATGCATTATCAATTGCTGTAACCTTTCTTTTGGGCTCTTTTCTGACCGTGTCTTTCCTTATGGACAACAGGCAGCCTGATGAGCTTGTTAGGAAGAAGCCAAAAACCCAAGTGAAGCCTTTACCCAATAATGCGAATGTTCCAAATCCTTCGACGACGGAAGAGGTTGTTCGACAAGTTCAGGAATATTTTCCGAAGTCTCCTATGAAGCATGTGGCTTTCCGGTGGGTCAGCGTCTCTCAGGACTCGCGTGAGAGTATGCCTTGCCCCAGCGACATCTTCCTCTACCATTACGTGTGTAGAGGATGTGTCACTTGTGACGACGCGCTCGAGTTTTCACGTGATCACTGGGGTGATTTTCGCCAGAATCCAGTTCTTTGTGGGGAGTTCATCTGGCGTCGGGATGATCGCGGCTTTTGCTTCAATGATCACCCAGGCCCTGCTTTTCGATGCGATGGTGAGACTGACACCTGTCATCACCTGGGTAACCAGTGTCAGTTCTTTCATGATCCCTCAACCAATCATCTGGTCTAGATTTTGACGTGAAATTGCAACCCTAATTTAAGTCATATTTTGGTATTTACACTTTTGATACAGTCTACATGTACCTGACTAGATTAATTTTATGACTAGGGAAGGCCCCTAAGACCAACTTAGGGTTAACTATCTATCCTAACACCACTTTGTCCACGACTGATCTATTAGGAGGAAGAATGTCAAGGTCTCAAACCCTTGCCGAGACCAAGGTTACCTTCAATGTGATTTCTTGACTTACGCTTTTTAAATCTTCGTGCCCCAGCTGAAAACATGAAACTTCTGAGGTCGGATGCGGCTGGTGACAACTCAACCAGGAAGCCCCCAGCTTACCGGCTTTAATATATAATGGTTACCACAACAAAATGAATGTTAACACATATTCAAATTAGAATATTACTATCATGGATAGCAACATGTTTATTTACAAACTTATTTTCTGACCATGATATTGTCGTGACGATCACGGTGAATGACAATTAGTTCTAGCACCACTGCTAGATTAGGAAGGTCCCGTACTAATACATACGATATTCAGACTTCTTACAAACTGTGGTAGCTTTCTGTTCTAGCCCCTCTGCTAGATTCAAGAGAACCTGTACTAATATATACAATATTCAGACCTCTCTACAGAATACAAGTCCGGACTCACTAGTCCGGTTCAGGGAACCCCAGGGTGAATCCTGTTTTTCAGGTACTTACAAGTTATGGCTACCCATTCGATGTTAGAAACTTTGATTGCGAAGCAATTGTCGATAGTCCTTGGTCTATGGACTACATGATCCGTGCCATGTTACTCAGGTTCATTCCCTAACATTATAATGACCTAACTTAGGGAATCAAGGCCCTCTGGTCCTGACAGAGGGTGAGTATGTCCTCGCTTAATTTAGGTTCTTTACCAGGGACTAAGCAAGTATTCTAATCCATTCTGTACCAAAAATACATGTTCAGTAAACACTTGTGATAATTCCTTATTTCATTCTCATGTAAATGATATAGTCTAGCTTACTTTGGCTAGTAGTTATCTATTTAATGCTTTATTCTGCTGGACAAATGAGCCACTTAAACCATTATATATTTTATCTCATTGAAAGTAGAAACAATCAAGTCAATTCACCAATAAGGACTGTTTATTTTGAGCCACAAAACATTATAACAACAAGTTCCAGATTTACTAGAAAAGATAAAAAGATTAGGAACTCTGATAACTGACACAATAAAATACGAGATTCTTTGAGAAACAGAGGGTGTTCCACACATGTTTTGAAGAGCTTTGATCCCTTTTTTAGCCAATACAAGTTAATCATGCTATCCATAAAGAAAAAACATTCTAATGGCCCTAAAAAAGGTTACAGTCCCTTCCTTACATAAACAGATATCCTTGCTCCCAGTAACATTGCAAGAAGTTCAATGCAAACGATTGTTAAGTTGGCAGTGAACTTTTTTCCTCCGAACTTTATGGGTGCAACTCTTGCCTTTGCAAAAACAAGATTTGAAGAACTTTGCTTAGTTGCATGTTGCATCACAAGATAAATGACTGCACCACATACTTTCTCACTAACATCGCAAAAAATTGATAAAAAATATTTTTTAATTTTTTCATCTGAATATAGACGTCTGGGAATCTTTATTTGGTTTAATTTTGGAATGTTAATTTTTAAATAATCCCAATCTTTTTGCAAGTCGTCTGGTAATTTAGAAATCAGTCCAAATCTAATGTCCAGAAAATTTGAAAAAGTAATTTAATTTTGAAAACGAACGGGGAGATATATCCCAACCGATCAAATAATTTAGCGACTTTGCTCAAAAAACTTCTTTTTGTTTCTGGTCCCTGTAAGTCTTCTTCTTTTAAGGATGAGAACTCAAATGAAAGCAAGTGATTTTTACTATCCCATCCTTGTCCTAAAATCTTGACCACTGGCTCATTTGTTATTGATTCAGAATGAGTTATTTTCAAAATTGACAGATCATTTGAAACCCATGTGTGAGTTTTCATGCTAGCGAGAGAAATAACTTCAAATTATTGTTTAATAGTTAGCATGGCTCATTCTTTGGTCACTTCACTTGAAGCAACAACGTCCCTGTATAAATTAGTCAAAATGTGTTCTTTGGCAAGGGGAAATTTTTCACCAAATTTTCTAACATGTTCTGAAATCACCCAAATTGCTTGGAATGGTCTTGAGACTGCTTCAAAGACTAAAAACACTTCATTCGACAATGTAATTCTTTACCTTGTTCATTTACCCAGATAAATCTCAAAAAGTCCCTATCCTTTTCCTCAATAACCATTTGCAAAAACATGGTTGAAATATCCATTGGGAAAGAATACTTTTTACTTCTAAATCTCATCAAAACGTGAGGATACTCAGGTAGTAAGAGAGCTAACTTCAATGCTGAAGAACCTAAATAGTTTAGCAATACCTAACTTTTTTGGAAATTGAAAGTTTCATTTACTCGAAAAGTTAAGTAAATAGCTACAACTTTTGAGAGTTAATTCTTTAAGTAAAGACCATAACTCATATAAAAAAGTTAATAGCAAAGTTCTCAGTTCATTTTGAACAGAGAAAATTGCCTTTTCTGTCTGAGATACCCAATTTTTTCACGTCTTTGGGTATATTTCTGAAAAATTGACTCGATAAAATTGATTTCATATCTCAGATTGCAGATATGGATAAGCTAGACCCTTTAACCTTACTATGGATGCTTTAGAAAGTTCTGAGACCATTTTAAGGTTCCCAACAGAGTAAGAGTTACTTAATGGGATAGGTTCATAAATAGTTCAGCCCAGAATTGAAAATTGCCATAAATTAAGTATTCAAATGGCAATTTTGATTCTGAAACTTTCTATTGAACAACAACTAAGTTGTCTCATTCAAAAGGAGAGTATATTGAATATTTTAAGTTTTTAAACTCAATTTTTGAGTATGGAAGCTTCATTTAAAGTTGATTTGCAGCGGTGAATGATAGAACTAAAAGTTTAGTTCCCAAAATATTTTTAGTCACAAAACCTCAACTTAATATGACTTTTACTATAAAATCCAACCAAATATGGTTGTATTATGACAATTAAACTTTAAGAATTTTGAATAACCTTGAAAAAAACTAGATCTTAACTTGTTGATAAGTTTCAAACAAATGGGAAGAATGTTTGATGTTTTCTTCTGATGACGCGGAAATTGAATTAGGGATTTACTGGTTTGTGTTATAATTTTTGAGTCTTAAGCTGCAGTGCTCCACTACTGTGAGTTGCAAACGGGACAGCTTATTTTGGGAAATCCAGTCCCTAACATGTGGTGAATTTTTTTGAATTTCACCACTCTTTGCAATCTTTAAAATGTTTCTTTTTGACTTTGAGAAATTTCTGACGTATTTTGATATCATGATGTCTCCAGAAACCTTTAACTTTTTCAGAAATTCTGGAAACGACATTCGTCCACGTATTTGTTTTTGACTGATCCGGCGAGTGGATGTGAATAATTAACTTCGGACCTTTTATGTATATCATCTAATATGCATTATCAATTGCTGTAACCTTTCTTTTGGGCTCTTTGCTGACCGTGTCTTTCCTTATGGACAACAGGCAGCCTGATGAGCTTGTTAGGAAGAAGCCAAAAACCCAAGTGAAGCCTTTACCCAATAATGCGAATGTTCCAAATCCTTCGACGACGGAAGAGGTTGTTCGACAAGTTCAGGAATATTTTCCGAAGTCTCCTATGAAGCATGTGGCTTTCCGGTGGGTCAGCGTCTCTCAGGACTCGCGTGAGAGTATGCCTTGCCCCAGCGACATCTTCCTCTACCATTACGTGTGTAGAGGATGTGTCACTTGTGACGACGCGCTCGAGTTTTCACGTGATCACTGGGGTGATTTTCGCCAGAATCCAGTTCTTTGTGGGGAGTTCATCTGGCGTCGGGATGATCGCGGCTTTTGCTTCAATGATCACCCAGGCCCTGCTTTTCGATGCGATGGTGAGACTGACACCTGTCATCACCTGGGTAACCAGTGTCAGTTCTTTCATGATCCCTCAACCAATCATCTGGTCTAGATTTTGACGTGAAATTGCAACCCTAATTTAAGTCATATTTTGGTATTTACACTTTTGATACAGTCTACATGTACCTGACTAGATTAATTTTATGACTAGGGAAGGCCCCTAAGACCAACTTAGGGTTAACTATCTATCCTAACACCACTTTGTCCACGACTGATCTATTAGGAGGAAGAATGTCAAGGTCTCAAACCCTTGCCGAGACCAAGGTTACCTTCAATGTGATTTCTTGACTTACGCTTTTTAAATCTTCGTGCCCCAGCTGAAAACATGAAACTTCTGAGGTCGGATGCGGCTGGTGACAACTCAACCAGGAAGCCCCCAGCTTACCGGCTTTAATATATAATGGTTACCACAACAAAATGAATGTTAACACATATTCAAATTAGAATATTACTATCATGGATAGCAACATGTTTATTTACAAACTTATTTTCTGACCATGATATTGTCGTGACGATCACGGTGAATGACAATTAGTTCTAGCACCACTGCTAGATTAGGAAGGTCCCGTACTAATACATACGATATTCAGACTTCTTACAAACTGTGGTAGCTTTCTGTTCTAGCCCCTCTGCTAGATTCAAGAGAACCTGTACTAATATATACAATATTCAGACCTCTCTACAGAATACAAGTCCGGACTCACTAGTCCGGTTCAGGGAACCCCAGGGTGAATCCTGTTTTTCAGGTACTTACAAGTTATGGCTACCCATTCGATGTTAGAAACTTTGATTGCGAAGCAATTGTCGATAGTCCTTGGTCTATGGACTACATGATCCGTGCCATGTTACTCAGGTTCATTCCCTAACATTATAATGACCTAACTTAGGGAATCAAGGCCCTCTGGTCCTGACAGAGGGTGAGTATGTCCTCGCTTAATTTAGGTTCTTTACCAGGGACTAAGCAAGTATTCTAATCCATTCTGTACCAAAAATACATGTTCAGTAAACACTTGTGATAATTCCTTATTTCATTCTCATGTAAATGATATAGTCTAGCTTACTTTGGCTAGTAGTTATCTATTTAATGCTTTATTCTGCTGGACAAATGAGCCACTTAAACCATTATATATTTTATCTCATTGAAAGTAGAAACAATCAAGTCAATTCACCAATAAGGACTGTTTATTTTGAGCCACAAAACATTATAACAACAAGTTCCAGATTTACTAGAAAAGATAAAAAGATTAGGAACTCTGATAACTGACACAATAAAATACGAGATTCTTTGAGAAACAGAGGGTGTTCCACACATGTTTTGAAGAGCTTTGATCCCTTTTTTAGCCAATACAAGTTAATCATGCTATCCATAAAGAAAAAACATTCTAATGGCCCTAAAAAAGGTTACAGTCCCTTCCTTACATAAACAGATATCCTTGCTCCCAGTAACATTGCAAGAAGTTCAATGCAAACGATTGTTAAGTTGGCAGTGAACTTTTTTCCTCCGAACTTTATGGGTGCAACTCTTGCCTTTGCAAAAACAAGATTTGAAGAACTTTGCTTAGTTGCATGTTGCATCACAAGATAAATGACTGCACCACATACTTTCTCACTAACATCGCAAAAAATTGATAAAAAATATTTTTTAATTTTTTCATCTGAATATAGACGTCTGGGAATCTTTATTTGGTTTAATTTTGGAATGTTAATTTTTAAATAATCCCAATCTTTTTGCAAGTCGTCTGGTAATTTAGAAATCAGTCCAAATCTAATGTCCAGAAAATTTGAAAAAGTAATTTAATTTTGAAAACGAACGGGGAGATATATCCCAACCGATCAAATAATTTAGCGACTTTGCTCAAAAAACTTCTTTTTGTTTCTGGTCCCTGTAAGTCTTCTTCTTTTAAGGATGAGAACTCAAATGAAAGCAAGTGATTTTTACTATCCCATCCTTGTCCTAAAATCTTGACCACTGGCTCATTTGTTATTGATTCAGAATGAGTTATTTTCAAAATTGACAGATCATTTGAAACCCATGTGTGAGTTTTCATGCTAGCGAGAGAAATAACTTCAAATTATTGTTTAATAGTTAGCATGGCTCATTCTTTGGTCACTTCACTTGAAGCAACAACGTCCCTGTATAAATTAGTCAAAATGTGTTCTTTGGCAAGGGGAAATTTTTCACCAAATTTTCTAACATGTTCTGAAATCACCCAAATTGCTTGGAATGGTCTTGAGACTGCTTCAAAGACTAAAAACACTTCATTCGACAATGTAATTCTTTACCTTGTTCATTTACCCAGATAAATCTCAAAAAGTCCCTATCCTTTTCCTCAATAACCATTTGCAAAAACATGGTTGAAATATCCATTGGGAAAGAATACTTTTTACTTCTAAATCTCATCAAAACGTGAGGATACTCAGGTAGTAAGAGAGCTAACTTCAATGCTGAAGAACCTAAATAGTTTAGCAATACCTAACTTTTTTGGAAATTGAAAGTTTCATTTACTCGAAAAGTTAAGTAAATAGCTACAACTTTTGAGAGTTAATTCTTTAAGTAAAGACCATAACTCATATAAAAAAGTTAATAGCAAAGTTCTCAGTTCATTTTGAACAGAGAAAATTGCCTTTTCTGTCTGAGATACCCAATTTTTTCACGTCTTTGGGTATATTTCTGAAAAATTGACTCGATAAAATTGATTTCATATCTCAGATTGCAGATATGGATAAGCTAGACCCTTTAACCTTACTATGGATGCTTTAGAAAGTTCTGAGACCATTTTAAGGTTCCCAACAGAGTAAGAGTTACTTAATGGGATAGGTTCATAAATAGTTCAGCCCAGAATTGAAAATTGCCATAAATTAAGTATTCAAATGGCAATTTTGATTCTGAAACTTTCTATTGAACAACAACTAAGTTGTCTCATTCAAAAGGAGAGTATATTGAATATTTTAAGTTTTTAAACTCAATTTTTGAGTATGGAAGCTTCATTTAAAGTTGATTTGCAGCGGTGAATGATAGAACTAAAAGTTTAGTTCCCAAAATATTTTTAGTCACAAAACCTCAACTTAATATGACTTTTACTATAAAATCCAACCAAATATGGTTGTATTATGACAATTAAAGTGTAATAACAATAAAATATTAATTATTGTTGTTACTAGAGACTGATAATAATCAAAGAATTATTATTAGTTCTTCTTCCTCACCTGTTAATCTAAATGGGTCATAAGTTCCCAAAAAATTTTGGGCACCAAGTTGAGATTTTCAAGTCATCAGCTGCCCAGGCAAGGCCTAACAGCACAAACAAAAAGCACCGAATGAAAATTAATAAAGTTGCCTCATTCCATTGGGCTTTTGGCCTACATTGGACGTGCTTATCCAACCTTCAAAATATAATCTCGACTTAAATTTTTTCAAACCCTTTAACTAATCACATTCTATTTGAGTCTCATTAGTTTTATTTTTTCAGGTTTATACGATTAAGTCTGTGATATTAAAGTCTATTCCATAAGTGATTGTTAAGAAAAAATTGTTTGTGATTGTGAAGTGATTGATATAGAAAAGTTTCATTTCTATCAGCTTCCTGATATTGCTCTTTGCCAATCGTAGGATGTTTCATCATTCTCTTTCAGGCATTTAGTAAATTAAAATGTTTCGGGCAATATCTATTGACTAAAGTGATGATTAATGATCTTTTTCTCTTACAAGGGAACTTTGATGGTGTTCTAATTCTAGTCTTAAATATTTCAGGTGTCTCTTGACTTAAAGTAAGGAGGGAGATTTCTAATTGTTTTCTGTGGCGGTAGGCGGAGGTGAACCTAGTGGGTCAGGGGGAGGTAGTGGTCCCCCTGGTGGTGCCCCTGGGGATTTAGGTAGAGGGGGAGGAGGTCCTCTGGATCGCCACCACATTTTCAGCCCAAGAGGGCACGATTTCCACCTTTCATGAGGAATTACTCCACTCACAAATCTCAGTCCAATGGACCCCAAAGTAAGTCAATGTCATATCTCATTTCTTTTATTTGAAATTTGGTGTAATAATTTTATTATCCCAATGACTGTGCTTTTGAAGAGTAGAGATTTCAAGGGGGGAATGGCCCTCATTTGCCCCTCATTTGCCTAGAGTAAATAATTGAAATTCTCCTGATCAAAAGCCCAGATTAATTTCTTACATATGTAAAATCATTTGTGGGATTTTTTGAGCTAAAAGATAATGAGAATTCGGTCATTAAATGTTCAGACTTTCCTAAAAAAGTTTCCTGGAATTTCTTTACTCGTAAGTGACTAAAAATATTTTATCATTCACTCATTGAGTTTTCTGGAAAGAATCGGAGTTATAGTTGTCCTTTTCTCTTTCAGAACCCTTCTTCCTCAACTGGCCACAAGCGACAGGGAACGTCCCCATCACCCTTTGTCAGAAAAATTCAGAGGTCCACCTCAATGGACAACCTGGGGCTTCCCAACTGGAGCTCTGATATCCCTAAGCCATTTGGGAGTAAGGAGGCAAAGCCTACCTCATCCCTAGCTAAGGATAAATCTGTTGAGCTTTTAAAGTCTTGATCGGACTTTTCAAGTCAACAACTTTCCCTATGGTATTCTGGATTTCTACCTCATACCATAAGTACTCGCCCGACATATGATCTTTCATCGCATTTTGCTCAATTTCTTTCAGCTCTGCAATGGCCCGTTCATGAGCTTTCCCATCGCAATGAGCCT
>LR051115.1:0-11545 GCA_900607525.1 Apocyclops royi
TCTAGCCCGTTGTACAAACAAAACAACTTATTCATATTTGTTCAACCGTGTCAGTCTATTGTTTCGTACGGCCGCCGTAGTGGTTATGTGACCGAGGCTTGACATAACTTCGAATGAGTCGAAAATAGCGGCCGCCGACTACTGTATCAGTGTTGTAAATTTATTTTACGCCAATATGCAAGTTTTGGAAGTAAGCTACTTTTTGTGAATGTAAAAGTTTTTGGCTTTTTATTTTTGCTCCAGCTTATTTCTTAATTATTTTGACTTCAGACTCTGTTCGCAACACCAGCGATAGCCGAGGCGTCAGTTTACGAAACACCGATGAGAAGCAATCCTGAGGTAAAAAGCCAGTGTTGACAATCATTATTTTTTAAACATATACCAGCTCCGATCACTTCCTAAATACCAATAAAATTTTTTTGACCATTTAATAAATACAGGTAGAAAATTTTTTTGACCACTTTACTACAAGCAAACCAAAAAATTATCCGACAAACAGCTTTGCAAAAACGAACACTTTGATCGTTTCCGAACACTGGTAAGAACCTACAAAAATAGTTGGATGAAGTTTTTAGATGGCACTAAAGTCATGTCGGACGCAAATAAGTCTTGATCGACACGGACTTGTAGGTTGCATGTCGCAAGTTTTCCGGAACTAAAATAAAATTATCTAACAGGAAATTCAGTCGTAGTAGTACCCCACCAAAAACAAAGCTAAAAGTACTAAGAAAAAAGACTGTTAGTTTATTGTCACCGAAGCAAAAGCTTCAATTTTCTAGAATTTTCTGTGCTAAATATTGTAATTTACATTTTCTTTTCCCGTCCCTCGTTTTGGGTGGGGTACCAGGGTGGGTATTCACAAAATTTCTTAAGAAAATCTTACGAAAATTCCTAAAGCTTACTAGTTACTGTTGGATATCTAACGCTATATTCATTTAGCTTAAGACAACATAGATAGGATGAAAGTTTTATGAAATGTCGTAAGAATTTTTGTGAATACCAACCCAGTGCCTTAAACTATGTTCAAAGAGAATTTGTAACTACTGGAAATCACCACTGTATTAATATACAGCGCTAACGAGTGGAGTTGGTAATCTTGTGCTCTTCAGTTATGTACAAAGTAAATTTTATTTATTTTACAAAAGGCCGAATTTTATCTGTTTTGACCTGCGGTCCTTCGTACAGTGCAATTCCCTTCATGTCTATACATAGACTTACCTAATCTTAAATGTTCTTTTGTTTTGCTTTTGTTGTCAAGCCTAATCAGAGTCCGAAAAGTAAAGATACTACCCATCACTGACCTGGGCCAAAGAGCTGCCAGATTTGGGCAAATTCCTTAAAATCAAAACTCAAAACTTTTGTTCCCAAAGGGTACTTACCAAAGAACATACACTCTTGTTCATTTTTTGGGAAATTTAGGCAACACTGGACCTGGCATTAACTTTTAAACTATATCTTTTGTTTGTAGAGAAACTCGTCAATTTATACCATTATTACAGAGCCCAGAGGACACTCAAGTGTCAGATGATGATACCCAAGTGCAAACGATTGAACTAGTTCAACATGATGGAAGTAATAGCACTATCGAGATAAGATCGTACAAGGGATCCCCTAATGGAGAGAGCGTGCAAGAGGCAAATTTTGAGATTTTGAAGCAGCATTGTACCTAGCGTTAATTAAGACATTTTTATTGAATTTCGATGTTATAAACAATTTTGCATTTCGTCGTTACATATCTTAAAAAAGTTGTTAATTTATTAGTATCGATTTTTATGGGTTTTTATCGGGAACACTATATTTTGTTCTAATTTCAGTGGAATTTCGATGTTTTAAACAATTTTGCATGTCATCGTTGCAAATCAAAAGAGTTATAAATCTATTAGTATCGATTTTTAAGGTCGTTACCATTGACGATACTCCCCCCGAAATAGTGAGACCTGAAAAAGAAGTGACCTTTGATGAACCAGTAAGTACATAGCTGACATCTTTTTTAAGTCAGCTCGTCTTAAATTTGAGATGGAGAGAGGTTGGAAACATTGTGAAAACATTGCTGGCTCACCATCTCATCTCAAACTTAAGACTCGAGGACTTACGAAGGTCTTATAGACTCATATCCTATAGACTTGCTTGAAGCCGTATGACTGCTTATTTCTCATCTGATTCATTGTTTTGCTTGCGTTAGGTAACTGTAGCGTCGAACACTTGTTTTAAATGTCTACCCTCATGCAATAATGAAACTTTCGGCCATATTTGTCTCACAGCCTTGTGTAATCGACACAATGATTATCTTTATTGGGTCTTGCACATTAAACCTCGTTAGACTTATGATTTCATGCGATCAACCCAACGGTCATGTGACCAAGGCACTTATTGCACTGCGAAAAAAATTTCATGTAGGCTTCCAGCATTAAAGAAGTGGAGTCTTCCAGAAAAGATTCCGGCTTTGACCTTTCTGGAGCTGCTGCCAGTGACGAAGATTTCCTCAGGTGCTCTACTAGCCGCATTGTGGACATGCCACCAGCTCGTCAACTTCAGGTAAGCCAGGTATCAATATTGTAAAAGCACAATTGTCGCAAAAAAACAAAAAAATAAAAAAAAAATCAAGTCAGTTTTAGTAAATACTAATTGGGGCTTTTTTATATGTATGGAAGCATAAGCTAGATCATAAAACCAATACGGCGGCCGCACGAAACTATAGGCCAACCCGATTGTACAAATATGAATAAGTATTCAATGGAAGGGCTACACCATTATTTAATATGGCGGCCGTAGTGAATATGTAACGGAGGCTTTATATAGTGGCTGTCATGTATACGAAGATTTGTATAGTAAATGTTGGTCACTTAAGTACGCTGTGACGTCATACAAAGATTATCTGAAAATTGACCTAGTGATCCAACCTTTACTTGTTTAAAATGTTGGTTTATTTCCCACGCAATATTTTAATATTTCAATTTTATTTAGTACCTATTAATGTCATGACATTCTAAATAAAGATATCTGAGGGCGCTGGCCCTCAGAAAAGAGCCTATTTTGCTGGTTGCTCTTTAAAGCACATCAACCATGCGGGAGATCCCTTAAAGATCTTTTAGGTAGCAGGTATTCACAAAAATTCTTCCGAAAATCTTAAGACATTTCTCAAAAATTTCATCGTCTCTATTGTGTCTTAAGCTAAATGAATTTAGTTGTCAGATATCTGAGATTAACTAGTAAGATTTAGTAATTTTCGTAAGATTTTCGAAAGAACTTTTGTGAATAAGGAAGCCGTAAATTTTGTTCTCCACCCTTGAAAAAAAGTTTTTGATCAAATTATCTCACCGTGAGTGAGGTACTTTTTTACGGATCTAAATTTTCCGCTTTGAAATAGTTCGTTTCGGCTTCACCGGAGCTCAACAAAACGGAATCATCTCAGAACAAAGCACTCGGCCGGATTTCTGTTCTGGTAAAACCTTACGAAAGTTTTTATATTTTATAGATATTTTGTATATCTAAAGCTACGGTCACATAACCCTTACGGCGGCCGTACGAAACCATAGGTCTAGTCTGTTGCACAAATATGAAAATGTACTCATACTTGTTCAACGGACCAGACCACTGGTTTCGTACGGCCGCCGTAGGGGTTTTGTGACCGAGGCTTAAAGCCACAAGTTTTTGACCAAAGTCACGACGTTTCATCAAAAACCATTTTCTTTGAAATAACCTCAGATAGCTACACCACCGCTTTGATCAGGTTTGGGTTAGGCTTTTAGGTCAAGTAAGGTTAATTCTATGACAAGTACCTTCCGATTAAAAGTGGTGATGAAAATTGTTTCAATAATATTGGTTTTGAAGAATTCAGGTTCGATGAAATTTGCTTAATAGAAATCGGGAAGTGTTTTTTTTTCTCCTTGCTTAAAGGGCTGTTTACATTTAATCGTACGACATTGCGACTTGGTTAGATCTACATTTTGCAATGATTTGGCAAGGCTGTGAACTTGCCTTAGAGTAGTCAATGCATGCAACTATTTTATGAACTATATTTGAAAACTAGCAAACGCTTGAGACAATCAATGGAACACAAGTCGCAAAGTCGTACGATCAAATGTGAACAGGGCTTAAATTGGACTTAGCAACGTGACTAGATTTATTCATTAAAGTCAGCATCTTAAAAGCCACCTCAGAACAACTATGATTGAGAAAAATGCATTCATACTGAGGGCGATGAGTTCGACATCAACTTATCAACTAGAAAGGGTTCGATACTAGTACTATCTAAAAATCGCTTGAGCAAGGTGATCAGATATATTTTTCTAGTATATTTTATTATTTTGGTCACCTTGCCCTCAAAAATTTCCCCTCTGAGGCCTTTTCTATAAAAATAACTTACTGAAAACCGTGTTGAAAACACCTTGGTCGTTGCCTCCCCATAGACAACTAAGCAATCAAAAAAATAATTAGTCCTAGATAATCGCAGAATTATTTTCAGCCTTGCAAAGTCGAACCCAATGATCAGAAGAAGAACGGCGGTCCCTTGAAGAGCATCTTGTACCCGTTGCCACAATATAGAATCGAACACTGGGAATCGCTTATTCAACAGGGTAACGCCTTGAAGCGAAGACGTAACAAGTAATCTGTTCTCAGATCATTTCTTTTTTGTTACAAGAAAATGTTTTTTTTTTTTCGCAAAATATTTCAGTATCTTAGTTATCCTACAGTATTTTTAATTGTGTAATTTTGTCAGAATGTGGTTCTAAGGTAATTCGTTGTAGACAAAAAAATCTGAGTAAATAAAATCTTAACTTATTTTCTCTATTCCTATGTGTTGTGTCATTCTGATAATAAACTAAAATAATTCGAGGATTTATCAAATTGTCGTTTTAATATAAAAATTACAGACTTGATCAATTGAGGTAATTTTACCTTGCAGTTAAAAACTGTTAAAAAAACTATAGAGTACGAAAAAAGTTTCTCAGATACACTTTTTGATTCATTTTGTATCGGTTAACTTATTTTTAAGTCCTATTATTCTCCACTGAAGTCCTAAGCTAGCTCATTCATGACAAAGCTTGGGAGCTCAACAGTCACATTTATTGTCAAGCTTATTGCACTAACGTCATTAAAACATTGATCAGAATTAATAAAAAAGTCATGTTGGTTCTGGTACAAAAAAATTGTGTCCCAAATTTGGCAGAGGCACTGTTGGGCCGAAGGCCTATTCCACTCGCTTAAAAACTCTCTTGGCAGTTACACCCTTGGCTGTCATAACCTGGTTTAAAAAAGCCTTTCGTTAGTTCAATACATTTCTTTAACTTGTCTTTTAACTGTGGTTATAGCTACGATCACATCATAACCATTGGGTTGGGCACACAAAACCTCAAGTCAAAGCAGTTGCACCAATGCAAGTAATTATTTGCATTTGTACAACAAGCTAGACTTGGTTGTTTCGAGCGGCTTCAGCCTCGTCCACAAAACAATTGGGTCGGGGTCACGAAACCTCACGTCTATCCAGTTGAAAAAACAAAAATAGTTCTTGATGCATTGTCACAACGGGCAAGAGTTGTGGTTTCGTGTGCTCGACCCAATGGTTATGTGACTGAGGCTGAAATCTATGTCGGGCGGTTCGGACTAGCCCTAATCCATCTCAACACATACATAAGATTATTGACCTTGAATCAGTCCCACAAAAAAACATAAGGAAACGGAATCAAAGTTATTATAGTCACGAATTAAACTTAGAATATACAAGTGTTTGGGTTTTATTGAATTTGCCTATAAAGCATACCTGTGTGAGTTTATCATCTTCGAAAATGTATGAGGCAGTGGCGGTGGAATCGTCGACTTCAACAAATTGAATTTCATTATCGCCTTTGAGCGATGGCATGTACTGAAATGAAATTTCATCGTAATAATGAAGGTTCCGATGCACACGGCAGGCCTAGGGGCCCCAGTTAAGTTAGTGCAAGGACTCTCAAGCAAGGAAATGTCACATATTTTTTCACGCAACCTTTCCTGCAAACTGAGGCTGAAACAAAGCTTGTTGGTCAATGCAAAAGTGATTTATTTTGTGAATGATTTTGAAAATTTAAGTGGAAAGTTGATCAATAGTGAACTAAAAGCAAAGCAAAGACAATTAGTTGATTACAAGATTTTTATTGTTCAGTTTCAATATTCAGCCTTAGTTAGTGTGAAAGGTTGCGTGAAAAAATATAAGTGACATTTCCTTGCTTTGGAGTCCTTGGTTAGTGTAAGTGTTTTAAAGTTTAAAGATGTGATTTAAATATTTGCAAGCATATGGAAAAAGTGATTAGAAATACTACCTCTCTAGAGTTAAAGAATCCAGAGCTAAGGTATTTTCTAGGTTCTATTCTTGTCAGTCCGAATATAACCATTGAGTCGAGCGCACGGAACCACAATTCTCGCTTGTTTTGCAAATGCAAAGAATTACTTGTTTGTGCAACTAGATAGACTTGAGGTTTCGTGCGGCCGACCCAATGATTATGTTACCGAGGCTTAAACCTTTTTTACTCAGGTCCCATACTTTTTGTCTATGTACTCATTTCTACTGATTGTTTCATTGTAAGGTTCAAATGCCTCAAAAATTTGAGGGGTCTTGTTTTAAATGTCGCATTTCCGATCAACTAACCTTTATTATGAGTCCGGCCTCTACCTCGACCTGTCTGAGGCAACTGACCCAATCCCTTATCCTACCGTGGGTACCAAGACCCGCTTGTGAAAACGACACTTTGAAATTGTGACACTATGATACTTGCGATAATATGAAAGCTACCCATTGGAGATCATTGTTGAGGCAAATATTAATTATAGATTATTACATAATGTCAGGTTTTTTTTTTTGCATTTACCCAAATAATTTATTTTTCAATTCAAATATCATTTCTGTGTCACCTTTTATCCTTCATTTTGTATTTCTTGTAAGGCAAAGAATGTCGTATTTAAATTGGTACTTTTCCTATAATGTCGCAATACAAAATTATCACAAATTGAAAACTGTGAAAATACATTTTTTGAAACTTTTTACAACACTAAACAAAGCCAAAGTCTCGGTCACATAACCTTTGGGTCGGGTGCACGAAATCTCAAGACTACCCAGTCACACAAATAAAAATAATTCTTTGCATATGCAAAACAAGCAAGACTTGTGGTTTAGTGTGCTCGACCCAATGGTTATGTGACCCAGGCTTAACCTACATTACGGGTCTGGCCCTTAGCCCTCTCGGAGCACAAAAACATCCACTACAACGTTTTGCGAACTGCGACAATATGGGAATCGCCACATTATGAAACCTCCCCTTAAAAGCCTTGGTCACATTACCACTACGGCGGCCGTGCGAAACCATGGTCTAGCCCGTTGAGTGAATATAAATAATTATTCATATTTAATCAATGCGCTTGGCCTATAGTTTCGTAAGGCCACCGTAGTGGTTATCTGACCACGGCATAAACTAACCTTTGCGACGCGGTCAGTTCCTGGGTCATGCTCGAACGATTCTCCGATCGTAAACTTTGCGTGCAGAGTCCGGATTGTCGTTACAGTCGTGATTGAAAACGTGGAACCCGATCTCTCGACGGTAATATCTGTCGTTACGTTATTTTTTGCAATCGTCGTTTTTTTTATAGGATGATCTCACCGATTCTCCAAAAATAGTTTCGCCTACCAATGGACTTTCGTTTTTTCTGTATCATTAAAAAACGAAAGCCTTTGCCACATTACCAGTACGGCTGCCGTGCGAAACCAATGGTCTACCCCATTGTACAAATAAAACACTTTTTCTTATTTGTACTACAGGCTAGACCTATTGTTTCGTACGGCCGCCGTAGTGGTTATGTGACCGTGGCTTAACTAATCTTAGCTTCAAGACTAATAAAACATTTAAAGGCTTAATAGTACACAAAATATTTCATGTACTTGGTTTTTTAATGAACTTAAAAAGAAAAGTCCAAAGTTCAGTTCGTCCATTTAAAACATGTGCAATTTGTCGAGTTGTCAAAAAGTCGAATGAAAAGTGCAAAAGGTCGAAAATTTTACTCCTGGATAGTCAGTCCAATTTATGTCGGTCTCAAAATGTGAGTAGCTTAGCCTGACTCTACCAAGCGAACCTAACCCAACCTAAACCAATTTCATAACCAATTATCTGGACCCTAGTCCTGCAGGGGGCAACGGACCCTACCTACCTATGGCCCATACCCAAAGCTACTTGCCTTTTAATTTTCGACAAATTGTGTTTCAACTTTTTGCTCCTCAACAAAGCGAGTTCTCAACATTTTCACTTCCAAAAATTATGGGTTTTGGCGAAAGTGAGATAGCTTAGTTTTTATTTGTTTAGGCCTATTCAATGTCATTTATACGTGTTACGACAGAAAAGGTGGTTAGTTTTATTTCTAAAAATATTTTTGCTTCTTTTTGGCTTTATCATGCTAAAATTATCGTATTTCATCGAATATAATACAAAAACTTTCTGGTGATTTGTTTGAAAATTCAAATTTCTCCACCCAGCACTTATCATTCCTTTATTACCACTAATGGGCATGGTACGGTTTCCA
Source organism: Apocyclops royi (assembly GCA_900607525.1). Taxonomy (NCBI): domain Eukaryota; kingdom Metazoa; phylum Arthropoda; class Copepoda; order Cyclopoida; family Cyclopidae; genus Apocyclops; species Apocyclops royi. The sequence goes on from LR051115.1 coordinate 8,542, forward strand.
CAATAATCAGACTTTTTTTATCGAAAAAAGTTTGACACTTTTTCGCAGAAATCTATTTTTATTTTTACTGGAACAGCTCTCTGGATACCTGGTTTGGTTGCTGCAATAGCTTTCCTCTTGATGAAGCCAACGTCTGGAAAATGAATCAGACAGTTCAAGGATTAGGCCAATCTTTTACCTAAAATGAATTTAGCCTCGGTCAAATAACCACTGGAACCTCAAGTCTATCGAGTTGTACAGATAAAAATACTTTTATGCATTTGCACAACAAGCTAGACCTATGATTTCGTGCACTCGACCCAATGGTTATGTGATCGAGGCTTTACACAAAATAACGTTTATTACAATGCTTTGAAGAGACCAAAACTTGGGCTGCCAGGGTCACTGTTCATTCATTGATGGAGTAGCTCATTACAAAGGCTAATAATTTTCTTTTACTTAATCTAATAATACCCTAGTTCCTTCAGTCTGTAACAAAGCTGACAGCTAAGGTTTGCAGACACGACAAGCTGTAATTTCTGGCGCTAAACAAAAAGTTTTATCATGTATCCTCCCATTCCATGTGGTCTCATTTATCAACGACTGAAATTTGCTAGAGGTTGAACATGCAATAGGCTGCTTTTGTAATTACCTATTGTAGCAATACGTCAATTTTCAAACTATATTTATCTCAGAGGAGTGTATAGTGGGTTCATTGCAAAAACTTCTTTGGAAATGACACTTTGCAAATAGAACCAGTTACAAAAGCAATCAGAAATATCAGATACAAATACCAAGCAACCATATAAGAAATTTGACTACTTAAAAATTTTATCAAATAAAATTCACCGAATAGTAAATAGAAGTTTTACCTGAAGTTAATTTCACATTCGTAGATTAAACGAAGCATTAATTATACGAATTTCCTAGACATTAAAAAAAACATCGCCAAGGTACAACAAGTTGATTTCAAGTAAAAAACTTTTTTACAAAGATATGTACAACTTACCAGCAGCCTTGAGGTAGGCATCAAAGTTTTCTTGAGAGACGAATGAGAATTTTCCTGAAAGCTTCGGCATGATTGAAGTTTTTTAATGGATTGAAAAGTTAAATTCAACTTCACGGGCTCTTATATGAAACATTTTTTTTGTGTGTTTACAATCTTGAGTTGAGGGAGTATTTATTTATCGCGTGTTGGATGTACAATTGTTGAATTTTGACAACTTTTAGAATTATGTAACGAAATGAAGAGATCTAACTTAAAATTTGTACAATTTGAAAATGTTGACAATACGATCGATTTTCCCCTTAAACACCTTCGACTCAGTTCTGATTAAACTATTCTAAAAAGGACATTTTTCACGGCGACATTTCGACACCAAATAAAACTCGAATCCTCGCTTCGTATTTCGAAACGCCATGCATTGTTACAGACTAAGGAAAATTAAGAAAACTTGTTGCCCCAAGGATATCTAAATCTAAAAGGATACACTATCCAGGGAAGTGCAAATGAGGGGAATAACACTATTTGAAGGACCTCCTGTTATTTATTGGTTATTGGTTAAAAAAATACAAAGTACAAGCTTAGCTAGAGGTGAGCCGTATGTCCTATTCTCCGTTTTAGAACTTCTCTGCGTTATCATATATAGGTACGTATATATTTTTAGCACAGCCAGTTCTGAATAATCGAGATTTTAATCTAAGGAGTTTTATGAGAAACCAACGAACTGGGTTGGTATTCACAAAACTTCTTACGACCTAGCTAAGATAATCAATTTAAGAAAATCAAAATTAGATGCTAGAGACGTAAGATAGCTATCTAAAATTTGGTTTGTTTTTTTTCCGTTCGAGCCGAACAGAATTGAACTACAAACAGTTTTTTTCTTCCATTAGGAAAGAGCTCCGTGCTGTTGTATCAAGAATCATTCACTAATGCACTTTAAAGGATTTCTCTTATCTTCAGTATCAAGTTCAAAGTTGAGAGGTTGTGTACATATATTCAAAAATGCCAAAAGTCCACTAATATAGTGTGGCTTAGATCTGTTCTAAAGTTAGGTGAAATAAATCACCCACTCAAAAATCAAATTTCAAATTGTCGCATTTCCTATATTGCAGGAATGAAAAACTAACTCGAATCGAATTTTCAACTTCAGCACTTAATACCCTAAGATTACATAGCCTCTGTGGAGCTTAGGCCACAAGCCCTATCGAGGGACCCAGGAACCCAGTTAGCAGTTCACATTACGACAATATGAAAATTACAACAATATGAGAACGTCCAATCTTACAGAGGGAGGGGTCATAGACAGTATAAGTACCTAGACCTCTTACTCCTGTTAGTTTCAAGAACTGTTGCAACAGAGCATTTGGCACTGCATTCGGGACCAAAACAGTGTGACAAAATGAACAGTGATGCATTTTATACTTTGGTTATACTGTTTTAGTCTGGCATGCAGTACCTAAAGCCCTATTTTAACCATTTTTGGAACTATCAAACCATACACGGCCAGAGAGGCTGGGTCATTGTTGATCCGTCTAGATATTCTTAATGTCTATGATATTCAAAAAGTCCATTAGGTCGAAGTGTATGCTTTAAACGTCTAAAGCCGATCAAACTAATCTTTTTCTAGCACCTAATCCTGTCAGGGGTACCTGTTCCCAAAAAAATGTTCGTTCAAATTGCCCATTTTTGGTAGATGTTTTTAGCACGCGATGTCACGCTCGCGCGACGTAATGATGCTGGCGACACGTATGGGGTTTTTCATTTACATATTGTGGTGTACAAGCAATGTGATAAGATGATACTTCATTGAATAATTAAGTTACACTGTTTCGCCAAACCGGGTCTTCTTTTCCGATATTTAGAGCATTTCAAATTCGAACCATTTTGTTCTGTAGCATATTATGTAGATACCTATTACATTGAGATGATATGTTTTCAATGAACTTTTATTTCATGAAAATACGACCTTCAATTTTGAGTAAACACTGATTCGATGATAAGACAAACTCTAAAACATTTAGT
>LR051116.1:0-15882 GCA_900607525.1 Apocyclops royi
GGGGGCCGTTCAAAATGTCGGATGTACCGAAATGTTGAGCTTGATGCTACCCCTCCTTTAAATTGCGACACTATGGGAGTTGCAACATTTTAACATTGCGACAATATGAAAACTCCGTTGAAATAGACAATATAGGCAGTGTTGCCAGAAATGTCAGCAGAATTACACCAAAAAATTGGGTAAAATGTTAAATGTTCTCTTCTGGTTCCTTTATAGACAAAAAAGTTTCTTGTTCCCATTTTAAGGGATTCCACCAGATCTGGCAACACTGAATATAGGCCTTCACAATCTTAAAAAAATATTTTTTTGTATTCAGTGGTCAATCTACGTATTGTCAAGTACGGCTTCCCAATACACGTCAGAATGCAGTATTATTGTTAAGTCAAATCTTTTTATCTATTTGAAAAATGCCACAGCTTATTCATACCAGTGTTGCCAGATATGACACAAAAATTCCACCAAAATCTGAACAAAATATCTGTTCTATTTTAATTTCCCTTTGGACATAAAAGTTCCTAGTTCCAATTTTCAAGAATTTCACGAGATCTGGCAACACTGATTCATACTTTTTCTTGTAATAAAAGATTAAATATTTATTAGGAAAACTTTCGAACATCGCGACGTTCAAAAACTGAACTTCAAGTTTTAGTGTCTTATTCACGTAAATTTAAAATAATATATTCTTTGAAAAGTGGCTAGCTTAGATGATGGTAGACTCATCACAAAAAAATACAATTGGCAATTTAACATCAAGAAAAAAAGTCCCTATGCAATTACATTCTCTGTTCATTTCTTCTATTAACACCTTTTCTTTTTCTCTGTAAGTAATTCTTCTCTGTTCTTTCTATGTTTTATTTTCTTTTGTATGTTTTTTTCTTTCCGTCTGTTTATGCACTAATCTAATTTCTTTATCTCTTTTCTATGTAACTTTTCTTTACTATTTTTTCTAAATTTTCAACCTTGAAGTTTCATCTTTAAGCCAATCCATACGTACAAAAATTACATTGAGTTACTTTCAACAAATTAAAGTTTTTACCCTATGTTAAATGCATTAAAAACAAGTCATCAATACAATCTTATTTTTATGTTCAACAACCAATCTTTCAAAGACAAAATTCAGATTTAATTGCGAGAAATTAGCTCTAAAACAATAAAGATTTTGACTCTATATAAATTAAATATCTTCTTGTGCTTAGAGTAAATGTGTATACACTATGACCAAGTGCGACGGTGTTGCCAAATGAGGTAGAGAATGACAAATTACAAGAAATTATCATAATTTACATAGTTCAATATGCATCTTCCTAGATATGGTCTCACACATTCCAAAAAAAAAACATTCCGAGTCAATTCAACTAAGAATTCAAATTTTAAGCTGGCGTGTTTAGGGAAGACAATATTTAATAAATTGAGCTAACTTAACATAGCGAAGTATACCAAAGTATTTTTAAAAGCTTGATGGCTTCATTGGTGAAAAAATTCTATGATACGGGAGATCGTAAATGACTCACCCCTATTCCAATTTAGAAATAGAAGTCTTGCCAGAAATATTGTTTGATTTTCACCAAGTATTGACTACAAAGTTTTAATTTATTAAAGTAGATTTCACCAAATTTGGTAGCATTGAGACAAAGCCAAATGTAATTTCAGAACTTAAAATCATCTCAAGATATAAACAAATTTAACGATAGTTAATCCTAAATAATTTAATTAAACGTTTTGTCAAAAATTGAAACAAATATTTCTGTAAAAAAAACGAAATGAAATCGTTAAGTTTTTTTTTTTTAATATTCGTAATTTTATCGATTTTTTTAAGGAAACAACAGCTCGTCAATACCAGTTAGATAATTATGTCGAAAAAAATTGATCGATCGATTTTGAAGTCTGAACATTGCAACTATCGACACATTGGAAAACGTGAGTAATTGAAAACTGCACTGATTGATTTATTGTTCAATCTATGGGTGTAACTTGTTCGACAAACCCATGTTCGACATGATGCTATTCGACAATGTATTTTCTTTGCCTAGGCTATGTTGTTTCGACAAGTTCGACACGGAAATAAGTATGTCGTACAAGTGTCTATCAAACAAATTCGTGGTTACCTGTAATGTCGAACAGACCATTTTTCATGAATTTTTGCCAGTTTTCGACAAGAGAAAAAAAAGAATTTTGATTTCGGTCAAATATATCTTCGAATAACTCACGTCACAAAGAAATCATTTTTGAACTAGAGGTGAAAAATTTCGACAAACTCATCAATTTTTTTTTTAAGAATCAAGTCTCTCGGCAAATGGATCTGACCTTGACTTAAGCCCAGAAAAGAGAGAGAGAGACAGAGAGAGAGACAGAGAGAGAGAGAGAGAGATTATTTTTTGACAATGTATAATTCTGTATAATTGCTCTTTTACCATTGCCTACCAAAATGCAATGTTGTCAGATTTTGTTAATTTGAATGTGACTAACAATCAGTGTTGCCAGAAATATCAGTAAAAATTCCACCAAAAATAAGAAAAAATGTCAGTTTCAACTAAAATCTCCAAAAAAATTATAATTCCAATGGCAAGGAATTCTACTACAGCTGGCAACACTTTGCTCCTCAGAAGGTGTTTCAAATCAGAAGAAAAATGAAATATGGGAACTGGTGAAATTTTGATGACCTCTTTGGCAACACTGTTTTTCGATGGTTTCGCTTTACAAGTTTGTGAAACATCATGGTATGTTACAATTCATTCAATTCAAATTTAATGGAATCACTAGTACGTGGTGTTGCCAGATCTTGTAAAATTGTCCCAATTAAAGATAAAACAATAGGTTGTGTTGATTTGGGGAAATTTAGATTATAGTTCTGGCAACACTGAAGTTTTTTGAGCGAAATTTGTACAATAGGCATCAATTTTTTGAGTGATATTTGCAAAGACTTGGTCATCAATTGCAACTGGTTGCTTTTGTAGCATGTCACGTTTCATAAACTTGTTCTGAAAATCTCTTTTTGTCAATGGGACGGTAATAACCAAAGTGTTTTGTTGATGGCGCTAGATGAAAGGGGTTAAACAAACACAGTCGATATTATTTTCAAACCTGACTAATTAGAATAGCGGACTAAAATGTTCATGTTGATTTTCAGATACCTAAGACACCTAAGACATGCTTTGAGAATATTGTACCCCATTCTTCTAGTACCCTCTCCGTTTATAAAAGAAATTCATACCTGGTTAGTCAATTCAAACTTCTTACATTTTCAAAAATAAAACTTCATTAAAGTAATAATTCTTGTGAAAATTAGTATCAAATTTTAAGCTACATTTTTAAAACTTTAAAACACTACAACTTACTCTAACCTATCTTACGGGGTATCGGTATCCATCCTAACCTAATGGCACCTTAGTCACTCCGGCCTTTACAGCTCACGACTTTTTAACACCGACAAAAGAGTTTCGTAACTGATCACGAGAAGAAGCTGAAATTCTCTTGAAATTAAGGTCAGCGAATATCTTTTATCTTTCTCTGATTTTTCTTTCAATTGAAATGAAAAATAGAAAAATTGCAAAATAATTTTTCTTTGAAATTGTCACTAATTGAGTGATCATAACCAAGGCCGTGGACTTCTAACCTTCCTGGATGGACCTTCCAATATACATACAATATATATGACTGAAGGCATCCAGTAATTGAGAAATCCATGGTATGGTCTACCAATTCCCTTACAAGGTTGACCGAGAATAATGAAACCCTTTTTCTTCGTGGTTCAGCTCAGTGTTGCCAGAAATATCATGAAAATTCTACCTAAAAGTGAACAAAACATTGTGTGTTCTGTCCTGAATCCTCTAGAGAAACTAAATTTTCAAGTTCCAATTTTAAGGAATTCCACCAAATCTGGCAACACTGGTTCAGCTCTTGATACAGTGAAGGACAAGAGACCTCTTGAAAATAATTACCTGCATAATTACAGCTAATCTCATTTAAGCCTCTAATCTTGCAACACACCAAGAATCTTTTAATCATAATTATAATGGGTACATACAATCAGTGCTGCTGGGTTTGGGGAAATTAACAAGGGTAAAATTATAATAAAGCACGGGATATTTTAAACAATACTGATCCCTTTTCAGATTCTGGTGGAATTTTCAGAATTTTTTTGTTGGTGCATTGAGCCCGGACAACAGACAAAAATGTCCAGTTTTAAAATTTGAGAATTCCACCAAATCTAGCACCACTGTTAAGAAGATAAATCGAACATTTTTTTTTCTCGTCACGTCATCTGAAAGATATTTTTGTTCCAAACAATTTCTTCTCGGTCGGGTCTCAAACCCATGATTCCGATGCATTTGACTGCCACCCTACCAACCGACCATCTAAAATTACTACCAGCTAACCACCCGACGATCTAGCACCCTGGAGATGGGAGGAAGCCAACTTGTAGATGGTTTTGATCCCTCTTTCCTAAGTCCATCTTCTGGACGTAAGATATTTGAAAAGGGTACGATATCACACGATTATTTTATAATCATAATGTCCATTTTCCAAAAAATTAAAATGGAAAAATTTTCAAAAATTTTACAAATTTTTGAAAATATTTTCTACCCAAAAATCATTGGTTTTATTTATCAAAGGTAATTAGACCACCTTTAGCTGAGGTACCTGTCGCGTGTTGAGGTTACAGCAGGTGTGATTATTCTCTGAGGCCTGATAAGAAAATTACCACTTGAGAGGAGCCACGTGGGGCTTAAATAAATGTCCGAAAAAATGCCTTCCGGATACAGGCGAATACTAATTCCAATATTTTTTATTTATTTTAATAATTGCTGGCTTATAGTTGAACATTTTTTATGTTTTAACATAGATGAAGATTTGTAACAAATGGGTGCAATAGTGAACTGTGGTCGGTAATAGGGATTTTTATTTCGGTGTACTCAAACAACCCACACCTGATCTACAAAGCGCCTATTTTGTGATTGTATCTCAGTCAATGTAATTTTCGAAAAGAAAATGTTGATTTTTTACTCTAATTGTGCCCCGTATCAATTTTTGAAATCACGTTAAACTCTCCCAAATACTAGACTTGAATCATCTCGAAAACATGTAGCTTCGAGACACGAACTTAAACCATCCCTAGCCCTGAAAAAATGATTCTTGAATGGGCATGAATCAAAATTATTTTTAAAGTAACGACATAGTCTAAGATAGTTTGTAAACTTGCTTAATTTTCTATTTTTTTCTTTGCACAAATATCATGAAAAAAATATTTAATTGAATTTCTGACATTTGTAAAACGTTAACCTTACACTTTAGGTAAGTTTCCGTTTCCTGTAGAAAATTAACACTCTCCTCGAAAAAAATTATAAAAGAGTTTGACAATTATAAATTGACTGGAAATTGAAATAAGGCAATGACCTTCAAAAGACAAAAAAATTCTACGTATGTAATTTCATTTAACTATCAGAGCTAGTCTTAAAATCATTTAGTAAGACTAGTCTTCAGTCAACTTACATGTTGTATGCTCTACTCAATATAGTTGTTAGCTCAGGATATTACAATAAGCTTATATTAAGCAATATGCTGTAAAAAGTTTGGTTTTCACAGGTATGAAATAGCTACCTAAAATGTATGTAACTATGACTGAGATAAAAAAATTCTTATTATAAATTTTGTCACATCCATTTTAAGCAACAGTTTTGACTTAGTCACAACTAACCTTAGAATGCAATAAACTGTGTTTATTTTTAAGGTGCATTGTCATGGACTCAAAACAATTGCGTGAAACAGATGCGGTCATGACTGGGATAGGAAAATTTATATTAAAATCATTGTTGCAAGTGTTTTACGCAGCAGTTTTAAGTCGGTGACAATGAACCCTAAAATCCAGATAAATGTGTGAATTTAAAATTGATCTTTTCATTAAAAATGAAACCTGTTTCTGTGTATGCAGCATAAAATCGACAGTCTGAATGATACTTTTATGTTTTAGAATCAATCTCAGATAAAAAATGAGTTTTCAATTGAAATTCAGCAACAAACAAATTTCTATTCAATAAAAATTTGATATGAGTCGACCTTGACCCCTAAGTAATTGAGTGATGAACTTGTAATCTCAATATGACCACTCACTATTCAATCACCTTATTGAAGAAAATTATGGAGTGATTTTACATTATCATAATGTAAGATTGTTGCAATGTAAAATTGCCGCAATGTAAAATTCCTGCAATGTAAAATTCCCGCAATGTAAAATTGCTGCAATGTAAAATTGCTGCAATGTAAAATTGCCGCAATGTAAAATTGCCGCAATGTAAAATTGCCGCAATGTAAAATAGCTACAATGTAAAATTGCCGCAATGTAAAATTGCCGCAATGTAAAATAGCTACAATGTAAAATGGCCGCAATGTAAAATGGCCGCAATGTAAAATGGCCGCAATGTAAAATTGTCGCAATGTAAAATTGCTGTATTGTACAGTTGCCGCAACATAAAATTGTCGAAATGTAATATTGTGGCAGTTCTTATAATATCCCAACATGTCGATGCCTTCAACAGGAGAAGGGACTTAAACTCTTATACCTTTTAGATTTTTCAATTTTTAATTTGAGACAAATTTACAATGTGATACCTTGCATTAGTCGTCATTCATTTTTTTCATTTCATTAATTTAGATCCACCTTTGCAGGTGTGCTTGTCCCATCAGATGTGAAAGAAGATTATTTGTCATACCTATATTAGATGTAAAAAGTAAAAAAGTCATGAAATAGAGAATTTATAATGAAAGTGCTAAAGAAAGATAAATTCTTATTTTTGTGGTATACACATATCCTAATATGTGGAAGGTCATATTCGATTTGTCACATTCGTCGTGTTGTTTCAATTTACTATTCTCATCCTGTAATATTGTCATGATTTTAAAATTTAAATACCCTGTGTGGGCTACCAACCTGTAACTCTGGGACCTGCCTTTCTATTTTCCGACAATGTGCAACAGCGACAATTTAAAAAGCGATAATATGAATCTACCCCCCTAGATGACTGTTAGACAGATTAATGTGAAATAAAATGAAAATTTACAGGGGGAGTTTATCTAAGATAACGACAGGGTTCAATTTTGGGATCAAGGAACAAGCTTTAAAAAAAACTTTTATTGTTTTCTGAAAATATGTTCTGCCTTTTATGCTGAAGATAAAAAGTCAAACCTGTAAACTAAAGCTTCATTTACACTTGCAAACATTTTGATGCGATTTTGCAGACACTCTAGTAGAGCTGATCATGGTGATTTTTTGAGATAGAAAAACTCCTGCTTAAAAGAAATCGTTACGAATTTACTTAAAGTAATTAGGTGACCTTAATTCGAACCACTTAGATTCCTAATATACCGAAAACATCACATTTCAAATTGTCACATTTTCCATAAAATCACAAACGGAAAATTTTCAAAAATTTTTACATTGTTTTTTACTTTTAAACAGTTACTATCCTAACCTAACCCGACCCAAATGGAAGTTTGAAAAGATAACGAAATAAACATTAAAACTGATTGACTTTCATCGTTGACACGCACTTAGCCTGAATTTAGTTTAATGTCTAAGTATTATTTACTCAATAGTACAAATTTATCAAACTTACAACAAACTCATGACATATGGCGTCTCAGTGTTGCCAGAAATGGGCTCAAAATTCCACCAAAAACAGAACGAAATATTGTATGTTCTAGCTTGAATCCCATGTAGACACAAAAGTTTTTAGTTCCAATTTTTAAGGAATTCCACCAGATCTGGCAACACTGGGCTTGACTGACGTTAGACCTTTGATAAAATATGGTCCAATAAATCTATTACCTAAGTACGTATGTATATCAGATTAGTCAATTGAACCAACGCAAAGTTCACTTAAAAACTAAAGCTTTATCTATTCAGATGAAGATTCTAACACCATGTGTCTCTTCCTATATTTTAGTAAATAAATAAAATTATCTTTCGAGAATAATATTGTATAGTTTTAGCTCAAAATTTAAAAGTATTACAGTTTAATTGGTGCAGTGTTGCTAGATATGTCATCAAAATTCCACCAAAATTAAAGCAAAATATTGTATGTTCTATTTTGAATCCCTTGTAGACACAAAAGTTAATAGTTCTCATTTCAAAAAATTCTACCAGATATGGCGACACTGTAGGTGCTAGACCTAAAACATTTGGATAACCACAAAAACGTCTCACGATTTTCTTAGAATATTTTCATATTTTGTAATTTAAAAAAAAACTAAAAATTGCATTTTTATTTTTTGATAACGATAAACAAGAAAACTGTTTTGGTCAATAAAATCATAAAATGCTAAAATTTTTATTTCTTTCCTTAAATAATTTTATTCTTTACTTATTTCTTTCGTCATATTTCTGTTTCTTTGTGTTTTGTTTCTCTTTCTTCTTTCCTTCCTTTTCCTTCCTTTTTCTATCCTTATCTCTTTCTTTCTTACTTTCTTTCATATTTCTGCCTCTTTGTGTTTTGTTTATCTTTCCTCTTTACTTCCTCTCTTTCATTTTTCAATCCTTATTTCTTTCTTTCTTACCTTCTTTCATATTTCTGTCTTTTTGTGTGTTGTTTCTCTTTCCTTCTCATTACCTTATCTTTTCTTTCTTTTCTTTTCTTCTATTAATATCAAAACTACACGAAAATAAAGATCAATGTAGCGGTATCAGATGACTAGAATTCTATTGTGACTGAATCTGAATCGACAATGATTGAATTCAATTTCAAAAAAAAAAAATGCCTAGGGCCACGGAAAAAAACGAAAGAGATAAAAATTTTAAATTCTTGTCAATTATCACTTATTCACACTCACAGAAGGACACTCTGCCAAAAGGAGCAATGTGCCAACATTATTTTCTGCCGAGTGCTGAAATGAATGGAAAATAAATAAAACTTTTTGCTTTAATTTAAGCTACGGTCACATAATCATTGCGTCGATCGCACGAAGTTGCAAAGTCCTGCTTGCTGTAAAAAAGAGAAGAAATATTTCTGCTTGTGAAACTCATCAATTTCTAACCTATATTAGCAACTGACCCAATCGGTCAATAATTTATTGCAATTTATTGTAAAATATAAAAATTTTATTTCTGAGGACTTATCTATGTTATCAAGATTTGTTATTTCTCCGAAGTCTCACATTATTGTCCTTAAAACTAGAAGCTTTTGATTGATTGATTGATTTGTTAGACCCATGGTTCACAATTTTTGATGAACAATTAAGGGTACAACATAAACATAATCATTCACATTTTTCAATAAAATGAATCATACGATCTTGATATGTTGATGATTTTTCTGTTTTTCTTCCCTCCTTCAAAAAACTTTGTCCTAGGTGGGGGCTCGAATCCAGGGCTCCTGCGTGGGAAGGCGATGCCTTAACCATTTGACCATATAGCCCCCCTAACAATAATTATCTTTCATTATGGTGCTGCCAGATCTGGTGGAATTTCCTTCAATAAGAAGGAGGATGTTTGGCTTTAAAAGATTTTTTAATTTAAAATGAAATATTGTGCTATAATTTTTGGTGGAATTTTATAGACATTTCTGGCACTAATATGTATAAATAAAAGTTGCAGTGGTGCCAGATTTGGTGGAACTCGATTGAAATTAAAATATGTAAGGAAATAATTATGATTTAAAATTTATTTTCATTCCTCAATGTGGCAATTTCAGCAATGAGATTTTTTGTGAAATTCGTTGATATTTTTGGCAACTCTGGTGTTTAAGTGGAATTTTTAAAACATTTGACTTTCGGTTAAAATTTTGAAATTTAAGTAAACAAAACTTTCAGCTTTAACGAAGGAGATTGCATGATGAGACAATCACAGGAAACAAAATTCACAGACTCACCTGAGCACTCGCACACCTTGATTCATTTACCCCACCTTAGCCATGGGCGAACTTCCAATAATAAATTCATAAGCACCTATTCTCTAAAAATATTTTTTCCACTCGAAATATTTTTTCTTTTTTAACTTTTTTCGTCCATCAGCAATTTAGAATTGCGTGTAAGATAATCTGATAAATGAACAGAAGGTCAGATTTGATTTTTTTTTTGCACCAACAACTGGGTTATGCTGAGATTTTAAATTGTCCTTTTATAGATCAGGGCTGCCAGATGTGTAAATCAGTGTTGCCAGAAATTTTAATAAAATTTCCCCAAAGTGTTATCAAAATATTATATGTCCAATACACGCTTCTTTTTTATTTCAAAATTATTTCATATTTTTGTTAATTTTCACAGATCTGGCAACACTGTGTATGATCGAAATTTCACCAAAGATTCGTTAAAATATTGTTTGATTTATGTGAAGTCCCTTTCGTTAACAGTGTGGCCAGATTTGGGGAAATTCCTTAAAACACACACTGTTTTGTTTAATTTTTGGGGAAATTTAGATGACATTTCTGGCAACAATCCTTGCATATATAAAAGTTTTATTAAATATATTTATTGGATAAAACTGAGATTTTTAAAATATTGTTTTAATGTGGAAAACATTGCTGCCAGATATGCGATCGAAATTTTACCAAAATTATAACAAAAGATTAATTGTTTTGTGTATTCATACCGCTTTAGAGAGAAAAGTTTTCCAATTTTTATATTTTTTCTAGATTTTCAGGCAACAATGGTGGACCTGAATTCAACATTCCATTTTATGTTAGACCATTTCATAAACCAAAAAGATTTTGCTGTTTTAAAATAAGAGGACAGCTTAGTAACAGGTAGTAATTACCAAATACATGTTTGATATCATTCAGACAGAACTCCTTCTTTTATTTAATTTTTTTTGTTAAAGTTTGATCTCTCTGTTTAAAAAAAATGCCGACAATTTTATGAAATCGAGATAAGAAAAATGATTTTTTAAAGGAAAAATAACCTTGAACAACTTTAATAATACAAGAATATTTGATTTAAAGTTTGGTGGAATTTAGGTTATAGTATCGGCAACACTGACAGGCAAAGTTAGAAGAATGATCTAAGAGATAGTTTTTAGCTTTTGGTGAAAGTTAATTTAGAAATTTTGGCAACACTGGCAGTTGAAGCTATAAACACTTTTCATCGAGTTTTATTAATAAATATATGAAAAATATTATTATACAAAATTCATACAAGATAATACAAAAGTGATTATGTTTATTGCAGATAAGCTATTTTTTTTTAAGTAAGACATCTTACTATTTTTTGACAACCAAAGAAATTTCTTTTAATGAGTGATTTAAAGCTAAGATTGAAAACTAAATTTTTATTTTTTGTAGTGTAATAAGCTAATAACTTGATAAGAAGCAAAAAAAATGCAAAATTAAGGCATTATCCGCCCAATTACTCAAAACCAAAACATCCTTATTTGAATAGACAGTGCTGCCAGATTTGGTGGAATTCTTTTAAAATTCACCTTGTTTAAATTTTGGTGGATTCATTGCGGTTTTCTGGCAAACCTGAAAAAAGTGCTAATTTGATGTAATTTTAAAACTCTTCAGAAATATTAAAATGAGGGGAGATCGAACCCAGGACTCCAACTCCAGAGAATCCCGTCATTCACATACTTCCAAAAATATGGACAGCTTGACAATTTTTATTAAAAACTACCTAAATATAGGTAGCTGCCCTATGTTATATAACTACTATATTTAACGTGATGCAGATATTTCAAATTCTTGCATTTTTATTTTGTTCCTTTTTCATATGGCTGCAAAGCCGAAATATCTTGAATTAGAAATTTGTAACTATCCCACTTTGCCTATATAAGGGGTCTAGCCCCTATCTCACCGGGGAGTTTTATGAGTTTATTATCAATGTTGCCAGATCTTTGGAATTACACAAAAAAATGTTAAGTGAGTTATTCATCACACAACTATTAATTAAAGCCTTAAATTATGTAAATGCGTTAGATTTTGGTGGAATCCCATTAATAGTGTACACTTGATTTAAATGGAGAGAAAGAGCAATACTGTGATTTCAGAATTTGGAGGAATTTAGAGGTAATTATGGCAGCAAGAATTTTAAAACCCTTTTTTATTGAGTATATTGTTTTCTAAGTATTTATTCACCAATAGTCGTCTGTCTTTAAATCAATTTTATTAATTTTCTTACCACTAAAAATATTATATATAATAAAATTACGAATCTTTATTTCCCTTTTATCTTTTAAAAATCAAAGTTAAGCCTTGGTCACATAATCATTAGGTCGAGCATTCGAAATAAAAAGGAAGACTGTTGTTTCAAAAAATAAGAACTTATACAACTAACAAAACTTATAGTTTTGTTTGCTAGACCTATGTGACTGAGGGTTATGGTAGGTTAATTAAATTCTAGAAATGATTTTATTTTTTAAGGATCTCAATGAATTATCATTTTGTTTGGTTTCGTTCTTTGCATTTTTTACGACACAATATCCTCATTTAAACAAGGAAAAGTATTTCAAATTTTTGGAATAAATATTTTCCAATTGGAGTAAGTGCTATTTAGCCGAAAGGTTTTAAATACTTCATCAATCTTTCATTACACAAGGGTCTTATTATGTAGGGATAAGTTGGATCAATCAAAACGTGACAGTTTCGAGACACACATGAAAAGCAATTAAATAATAAGCAATCGTTTTATAAAATTAATACCATATACGTTTTGATCATTAACCAGTTTATATTGCAAGATTTAAATATTACTTTACTATTTATACCTAAATCAAATTATAGATATTCGATCTTTAATTAAACACAGCCGAGCCAAGAAATGAAGTCAGAACATCTCTACAGCACCTGACGATTTTCAAAGCATATGTAGGCCTGAAAATGGGCCACAAGGCAACAAAACATCGTTTCGTGCACTGCAAGAAATGTTAATCTCTTTCCTGCTCTAAATGTTGCTCAAATTTTGCATTTTCCAAGGGCAAAGTCAATTTCAACGCCCTGTATGTCTAGATATTCTGTAATCTTTTCTTTCTTCGTTTCTTTTCTTCCTTCCTTTCTTTCTTTTCGTTTTTCTGTCTTTTCTTTTTTTTCTGTCTTTTCTTTCTTTTTTCTTTCTTTCTTTCTTTTTTCTTTCTTTTTTCTTTCTTTCTTTCTTTCTTTGTTTTTTTCTTTTTTCTTTCTTTCTTTGTTTTTTTCTTTTTTCTTTCTTTCTTTGTTTTTTTTGTTTTTTCTTTCTTTCTTTCTTTTTTTTCTTTTTTCTTTCTTTCTTTGTTTTTTGTTTTGTGCATTTCTCATTTGTCCATCTGTCTTTTTATTCATTACCTTCTTTTTAACTTACTTCAACTCTTTATATTTCACTCTGGTTTTCCTTCTTAAAACAAGGCTCGCTTTGTTTGTCTATGTTTCTTAAATATTACAATAAAATATTAAAAAACATTTGAACTTAATAGTATGGGAAATATTTAAAACATTTAACTTTGGTATTAGCCTAGGTTGAAATTCAAATGAAAAAATAATGAACAAGTTTATTTCATGCCATCATTTACCCAGGTAATATTTTGAAAAGAGAAAACTGATTGCAACGACGAAACTTAGTCTTAGCGGCAATTTCGACTCGAAGCCTGATTAGGTAAAAAAAAACTTGAGAAAAAATTTCAATGATCGCATAAAATTTACCAATAATAGGTTTGAAAAAGAATCAAGGTTTTTTTTAATTGCTTTCCATTCTTGTTTGATCCGCCCCTGTTTCGGCATTGAATAGAATTCCACACTTGGTTAATATTTGCAGATAAGAGTTTAAGATAAACCACTTTGCAACGAACCTCGTGGTAGATCTGTAACTCACGTTATCTGAAACTTCAAAAGTGATTTTGCAAAATCGTGATTTCAAGAGAAAAAAAAGAAAAGAAAGAAAGAAAGAAGAAAAAAAGAAATTTACATCCTTTTGGCTAGACACAAAGAAAAACACTTCAGCTTAATGACACACAAAAAGGCCTCTACCTTTTGTTGGAGAGAAATAGAGCATAGATTCGACCATTAGAAATTGCTCCGAAATTCTCACATGTAAAAAATGAGTTTTACTTGAAGGTAAAGCCATACCTAAACATTAAATATACCCAAACTGTCTTCACTCATTAGTTCAAGAAATTGTTTTAAAGTTGTGTTTCACCGCTGCATGCTGGACCAAGACATTGTGACCAAGATGTTACCTAAATGAAGCAGTTTTTAGTCACACTGTATTGGGCCCTGTTGTGATAGTATTTGGAACTAACCCAAGTGAGATGGCTAGGTGGTATGCTTGATGTATAAAGGCCTTACAGCACTTGATCCCACATTGCAGAAAAATGGTAATGGGAGGCCATGCTCCGAAACTTGGACATTAGGTTCACTAGTCTTTAAAGGGTAATTTAGATCATTGCAAAGATAAAGAAAAAAAATTCATAATAAACAAATTGTACCCAAATACATTTAATGGCTTGCGAACCTAGCGGTCAAAGTTTTCAAGTGCGGTCTCCCAATAAGACAATTTTACATTGCAACAAAAATGTGAATTGCAAAAATTTTACATTACGACTAAGTGGGAATTACATCAATTTTTCATCACAACTAAATGGGAATAGATACAATTTTATATTGTGACATTATGAGAATTATGACAATATGGGAATTACAACAATGTTATGTATCGACTAAATGGGAATTAGTTCACTTTTACATCACAACAGTATGGGTACTATGACAGTATGAAAATTTGACAGTATGGGAATTATGACAGTTTGAAAATTGCAACATTAGAGGAATTGCAATAATTTGGGAATAGTGACAATTTTACAATGCAGCTTAATGGGAATTATTGTAATTTGACATTTTGATAATGTGGGAATTAAGACAATTTTACATCACGACTAAGTGGGAATTAGTATGTAATTACATTGCGATAATATAGAAATTAAGACAGTTTGGAAATTTTGGACAGTATGGGAATTACTACAATTTTACATTGCAACAATATGGAAATTAAGACAATTATACATCACAATGTAATGAGAATTGCAACAATTTTACATTGCGACTAAATGGGAATTGGTACAAAGTTACATTGCGATATTAAAAGAATTAAGACAGTTTGAAAATTTTGACAATATAGGAATTATTACAATTTTACATTGAGACAATATGGAAATTAGACAATTTTACATCACAATGTAATGAGAATTGCAACAATTTTACATTGCGACTAAATGGGAATTAGTACAAAGTTACATTGCGATATTAAAAGAATTAAGACAGTTTGAAAATTTTGACAGTATGGGAATTACTACAATTTTACATTGTGACAATATGGAAATTAGACAATTTTACATCACAACGTAATGGGAATTGCAACAATTTTACATTGCAACCAAATGGGAATTACTACAAATTTAAATTGTGATATATAGGAATTATGACATTTTGAAAATTTTGACAGTATAGGAATTATTAGAATTTTACATTGAGACAATATGGAAATAAAGACAATTTTACATGACGGCATAATGGGAATTGCAACAATTTTATCTTGCGACCAAATGGGAAATACTACAAATTTAAATTGTGATAAATAGGAATTATGACAGTTTGAAAATTTTGACAATATAGGAATTATAACAATTTTACATTGAGACAAGAAGGAATTAGCAATATTTTATGAAACCAATCTTTAATACTCGATTGGTAAAACATCATAACTAAAAATTTGCAGTTGCTCCTGTTTTGAAAAAAAAATTAGGTAGCACAAGAATGTGGCAATGAAATATTCATTTGGGATTTTTCAGTCTGACATTCAATGATGTAGAACACTTTTGAGACTCACATTAAAATAATTCAAATGCTTGTCTGCATTGAGAACCACTTTAAAGCAAAGAAAAATTTCAGCCACAATATTTCAAGGATCTTGGGTGAAAAAAAAATTAGTTCAATT
>LR051117.1:4481-15843 GCA_900607525.1 Apocyclops royi
TCATGATTTGAATCTGTATCTGGTTATCTAACATAGTTGCTCAAAATAAAGTTTAAAACTTCTCGCTAGAAAAGATAAAGAAAAAACTTTCCTGTAATTTGCATTTTTAAGTGAGTTCATACTTGATAATCGTGGTTAATCAAGGCTTATATTTGTTAAACTGGTTTAGAACTATGGGGATTAGCCTAAGGGGATTAGCCTTACTTAAATAGATGATTGAATAAATTTATTAAATTATATTGTAAACAACATTGAAAATACCAAGCTTCGTCATGTTTTGAATCAGCATCTAGTAAACTAGCACGGTTTCTCAAAAAATATTTGTACTGATGAGTCAACCTAAAATTGACTAACCAAAAAGCTTGATAAAAAATGTATAGTTTGGCCACTTAGCTACTTTACCTGAGAGCATTCAATTTTGAAAATGTTGTAGCGCGCAAATTTTAAGAGCTATTTCTTCAATGCGCAAGTAATTATATTCTATTTTTTTTATCACAGAATGAAAATTGGTATCACTTGCTGGGTATAAAAATTCAAAATGGTACTTGAGTCAATTCACATATATTAGAGATCTGGCCTGTTTTATTTATTACCTGCATGCTATGACGTCATACAAAGATCACGAGAAAATTGGCTGAGTAACCAACCTATACTATATAAATCTTGAACACAAAAATAACTATAAATAGTAAAATAACCAAGAACAAGGGCTTGGGAAGTCTAAATAAGACTAGTAGTATAATAATTGGTCATTTTTTCAAATTGTCAAGTTCCCCGTACGTCACAGTGTCAAATTGTCTCAAGTCGAAAATTTCGAATTGTATTATTGGACTTAAAACACTAAATAACCTAACCCTAACCTAACCTACTATTCGACAGTGCGACAATATGGGAATTGTGAAATTTTTAAATGTCAAGAAAATGGCCTTCAGTGCTGCCAGAAAATACATTTAAATTCCACCAGAAAAGCCTTGGTCAAATAGCCGTGTCGAGGAGCTAATGAAAGTACGAGTCTAGGTCGTGCAAATTGAACCAGAATTCGTATTTGTAAAACAGTCTAGGCTTATTCTTTCAAACATTCAACCTGCTAGTTATATTTCCGATGCTTAAAGTAACAAATCTATTAAAATGTAAAGGTGATTCCACCAAACCTGACACTAGCGTTTGCTTTCATCCTTAAGTCGTGAACTGATATCTTTTTTTCGATGAAAAAAACTCTCGATCAGTTGAACTCCTCTCAGACGTCAAAAAGGGAACTTGCTTCATTGGGCGTGATAATTAAATCAAGAACTAATCCTCCACCATTGCTTGTGTTAACTGACTTTGTGTAGGGATATGTCGTGATCGATTGGACAATTTTAGGGTTGAGGTAACTAAAAGCAGCTCCAAGCTCAAATGGAGAGTGATGAAGTTTAATTTCATTTTAGTAAGTCAACACTTTTCGAGCTTTTTTCATGGTTATATGGGAGACTTGACGCATCCCTAATCCCTGCAAGTATCGGATACCTCTGATGAAATGCAACAAAGTTGAAATTCTCGTATCTGTCCAAACATACACATGTCTTGAGACTTTCTTAAGAAATCTTATTTAAAATCAAATTTAAGATCCACAATCCTACCAGTTTCTGACACACATCGGTTACTGGATTAACTTGTTAATCTCTCATCAGTCATGTTTGAAAATTGCGTTCTAAAGGCATCAGGGATAAAGCTTAGTCAGATATAGTACAGCTGGAGTGAATTTCACCAGATCTGGCAACATTAAAACAAAGAGTTGATCTAATTCAAATGACTGCAAAAAATCGATATTTTTTTACGGAGCTAAAACTGACCTTTCAAAAATTTGGGCATATTTCAAATTGTCACATTTTTTATGTTGTCACAATGTAAAATTGTCGCAAAGTAAAAATTCTAAGACCAAGAAAATTATACAGAGGAAGCGACAACTTGTTAAAATTGTTAAAATGTGTCCAAGATAACTCTTCAGTGAAATTAGAGAAAAAATTCTGGCAACCAATGTTATGAACGAATTACGTTGTACGACTAAGCTGTCTCAAAACGTTCAAAAGCAAAATTTTCCACAATTGCAAACATGTCTAGTTTTTCACTCGTAACGTGCTTTTTCGCGTAAAATAAGTTTTATAACATTGACTACAGATACCAATGTTATAAAAAATTACGACTAAGCTGCCCCACTTCAACAAAAGAGCAAATTTTTGCCACTTATTAACTGGTCTAGCCTTTCAGATTTTTGTGTAAAATAACATTGATCGCTCGTTTAATAAATTCGTAATTTTTAAAGATGTTGGAAAATTCTAACTTTTTTTAAGACCTAAGAAATAATTTTTTTTATTTCTAAGCATAAATAAAAAAGAGTATTAACCAATATCGCTAAAAAGAGACATAATTAATCTTTTTTTTCATTTTGCTTTCACGTCAAAAAAATTGAAAGAAATTTTTGATTTTTCTTTTTACCAAAAAAAGTTCAACATTTTTATCAACACTAAGTTTCTGAATGATAGATTTCAAATTGCCGCAATTCTCTCAATGTCACAAAAAATACATTAATTTTTTTACTTTAAAACACTAAAAAACCTAACCTAACCCAACCCAACCCAACTGTCATGGGAGTGGCCCACAGCCCTGTTGGGGGGCACCAGACCCAATCTCTAGACTTGCAGGGGGCTCCGGTACCCCCATTTACTTTTTTGCAGCAATGTGACACTGCGACAATTTCACATTTCGTCAATATGAGAACTTTGACAAAGTGAGATCTTTGTCAATGCATGAGTTTCAGAAATCTGAAAAATTTAAATAATTTTTAGTAAAAAAAGGACATTTTTTCCAAAAGTAACTGGATTTTTTTATGACGAGCTCTTCGACAAAAACATTTGATCTCGACTTAAAGACCATTGCTGCCAGATCTGGTGTAATTCCCTAAAAGACAAAGGAGCGATTTAAAAAGATGATTTTGGTGGAATTTTTAAGACATTTCTTGCAGCACTGACCATCAGTAAAAACAAAAAATATTTGTGTTTCAATTAATCGGCCCTCTGGTCTACAAACTTCAAAGCTTTACTGTTGACAAACTGTTAAAAATTTATTTGTAAAATGTTCTAGCTTATAAATGGAGCATGAGTGAGTGTTGCCAAACATTTCATAAAATTCAACCAAATTTGAATAAAATATTAGAGACAATAAAGTGCTTTTTTGAAACAAAATCTTAAGTTCTGAAAATAAGGAATTCCACCATATTTGGCAACATTGAACATAATATGTTACGTTGTGCCTTGTTGACATTTGATCGTACGACTTTGCGACTTCTGTGCAATTGATTGTCTGAAGCTTTTGCTAGTTTTCAAATATAGGTTAAAAAATAGTTGCATGCAATGACTACTCTAAGGCAAGTTCACAGCCTTGCCAAACCATTGTAAAATGTAGTTCTAACCAAGTTACAAGATCCTATGATCAAATGTGAAAAGCCCTTTAGGTATTTCAAAAAATATGTACTATATAATTGATACACCAGAGAAGCATTAGACCTGTCTTTAACAGACAATGAGACATAATCACTTGATAACTTATTATTGATTTTTATAAAAATAGAAGAAAAAATTTCATTATCTTTTTAATTAAGAAAACCAAAAAATATTTTGTATTTTTATAATGATAAATACCAAGAAGATTTTATGTCACAAATGAACAATAAATATTAAACACTTAAAACCCAAAACAGTGCTTTCATTAAAATTTTTTTTTTATTTTAAAATTTCATCTTATGCTACAATCACATAATCACTACATTCAGCGTAGGACCATTATTCATAGAGTTTTGTGTGCTCAACCTATAACTAGTCGTAGAATAAACTTAGAACTAAAAATATTTCTTTTACTTTCACATGACTTGTCCTAGATCAAGTGAATGACTAGCTCTAAGTTGAATGCACGACTAGTCCTAGGTTAAGATAATGAAACTCCATGAATAATAGTCCTACGATTGACATAGGAGATCTGTGACTTTAGCTATAATAAAATTTTAAGATAAAACAAATATGTTTTATTTCATTCCAACAAGTTTTTATCAAAGTATATTTGCATTTCAAGTCTGAATTTTCTAGTTTACATAAGTTTTAGTAGCATCACAAGACCTAGCATGCTAGGTACTTGGCTATATTGGGCTCTCTTTAAGCAAGCTTTACACAATGGGGTAGTTTGCCAAATTTTGTTGCAGCCTGTCACTGTCACAATGGTTCCTTTTGCAATGTGTCAAACTTCAAAATTAAAAACAATCTTTTGTATATAATAAGATTTTAGATATATAGCTTTTTCTTTTCTTTTTTAAACTTCTTCAAGAAAAAGGTTTTCTAACATGCTTTATATGATATTTGAATAATATTCATTCATAAAAAAGTTTTAAATAGAAATTCGAGGGAGTTTCTTTTTACATTTTTGACTTAAAATTCAATAGTTTGAAAGTTTAACAAATGTATTAAAACAACTTAAAATTTTCATTAACAATTTTATTATATCAAAGATCATTAATCAATGAAATTAATTGATAATGTTCAAGTTATGACAGTAGAAAAAATAGAAAGTTAATTATAGAAGTGATAATTAATTATTAGATATGTCAGTGGGAAAATGAGAGTGGGGCTAGGGGGGCCATCAGAGGGGGGTGGGGTCATTTGTCAGCAATAAATAATTATTGTTTATATTAAAAACCAGTGTCGCAAGACCTGGTGGAATTCCCTAATCCTTTTGCAGTTCCAGAGGACTTAGCTTTTTGGTTGAATTTTCATTTTATTTCTAGCATGACTGTTTTTTGTCTTTTTCAACCCTAGTAGTCGGAATTTGGGGGAATTCGAATGAATCTAGCAGCACTGGTACTAAATGAATAAGTTAAAGACAGCACTCCAATGCTATTAGTCTAACTGCTGGGGGTAGGATGGTGGGAAGGACAGCAGAATGGATAGCTTTCATAAAAAAGAAGCCAAGTTGAGGCCTCAGCCAAAGTCCAGAATAAACTTTGAAGAAAAGATTTTTTTATTCAGTGTTGCCAGAAAAGTCTTTGAAATTTCCGCAAAGTTCTCTTACTGTGGGTAATTTGCCCAAATCTGGCAACACTCTGCATATTTGGGTTAAATAAATCATTGATTCATGGCAAAGGGGAAGAAGAATGGGCTGGCATGAGAAGATTCACTTTTTCTTTAATCAGAACTCTGATCAAGCAAATAAAAAGAAAACCTAAATACAAGACAACCATAGATATAAAAATGTTTTCTCAAGCAAATTTTTTTTGTGTGTGAAATGGACTATGAAAAAAATTCATCAATATTTTGAAGTTCTTGTTGAGAAAGAAATTTGTTATTTTTAGAAAACCTAAAGATCCGTAAACACAATAGCTTTTTTTCTTGAGAGACATCTTATACAGTGTTGCTATCAATGTCATCAAAATTTCCCCAGATTCTGAACAAAGCATTGTATGTATTATATAATAACCCCCGTGACAGAAAATTTGATAGTTTTGACTTTACGTAATTTCCCCAAATCTGGCAATACTGCTCAATTGCACACTGTAGTTTCAATAGTAGAAAATTTTAAAGTGGTATCTTGCTAAAGATAAAACATTTATATTTTAACAAAGTCAGGATTATGGGTCTGGGACAATATTCACAAAAGTTCTTGCAAAAATCTTACGAAAAATTCCTTAATCTTGTTAGGTAATCTTAGATATCTAACAGGCATATATTCATTTAGCTTAAGATAACATAGATATGATAAAATTGTTCTAAAATATCGTAAGATTTTCATGAGAATTTTTCTGAATACCCAACCTGGCCCCTTATCCTCAGTTTATATTTTCCAGATTTTATCACCTATACTTTTTAGAAATTCTAATGTAAGTAAAATATGTGTAGTAAACTTTTTCTGAAGCCACATTCAATGCTGCCAGATTTGCGAAAATTCCTTAAAATCGAAACTTAAAATTTTTGTGCCCAAAGGGACTTACCAAAGAACTTACACTCTTTTGTTCAATTTTTGGGGAAATTTAGATGAAATATCTGGCAACACTGAGTCCACATTGTTAAAATAAACTAACCCGAACATTTTAACATTCAAATCGAACTTAATTTTTTCTGTTTTGATACAATATAATTTGTACACATTGATAACTAAAGCCTCTTTTAACAATTAGGTATGAAAAAACAAAATAATAGATTATCTCAAGAATTTTATAAGAATCTTTTATTTAATCCTTCCTTAGACATTTTTTTTCTTATGTAAAACTGTGGGAATTATATCTTTATGCAAAAAAAGAGGATTGACTTTTGATCTTGTGCTAATGAGGTGAAAAAAAGAATGTATATAGAAAAAAGATATAACGATAGAAGAAACAAGGAGAGAAAAAAAGAAAGAAAAATTGAAGTTAGAGAAAGAAAAACAGAAAAAAGGGAAAGAGAGAGAAAGAGAAAGAAAAAGAGAAGAAAAAGAAAAGAAAGGAGGAGACAAAATGAGACAAGCAGACGGACGGACAGACAGACAGATAGAAAGAAAGATAGATATGAAAAAAATAAAGAGAGTTATGAAAAAGAAAGAAAGAAAGAAGAGTAGAGAAAGAAAAAAGGAAAAATTAGAAATAGAAACTTAAAGACAAAGTTCATAAATAGACAAAGTCACGAACAAAAAGAAAAATACATAAAAGAGATTTAAGAAGCCTTTGAGTTGCTTTTAGTGACACAGGACACTAGAAATAAGCTATTACATTTGCATGGCAGACCAACTTTTTGTTGAATCATGAAATGCAAGAAACCTTCTAAATGGATTTTTTCTTTTCATAATAAAAACTATGTATAACTTTTTTTGAGAATTGTCTTTGAGAATTTACATAATTGATGCATTTGAAATTAAAATGGTTTGTTCTGGGGTGGTCTTTCAAAAGAGTGGTTCAAAGATGAAAATTTATCCATTTTGGATGAAGTTTTCAATCCTGTATTAAAAAATAAAATGTTGTAATAGTTGAAAAAATATTTGAAGATAATTGCAACCCACTAGAAAAAAGATAATTGTTGTAATAGTTCAAAAATAAAACATTTGGCAACATTGAAGATTTCATTTATTTTCAAATCATTTAAACAATTGGAACTCAATGAAAACTTTGATACATCCAGTGAGAGGTTGTGTATCAAAACTTTTTCTGCTAGGATCGCTAGCCGTTAAAGAAATTTGTGTATCATTTTGCGTAATGCAAAAAAAAATCTTATTTCAAATGATCTATTCAATCAATGTAAAACCTTGTTAAATGGTTTGTACGGGACCTCCCATTCCCATATTGTCACACTATGCAAAATAAAACTGTCACAGTGTCATTACAGGGGTGAGGGGGGGGGATTATCGGCCAGGGCTAGGGGGGCGGTCCCTTTATGAAATGCGCCTCATCTCTTTAACTTTGTCAATAACTGACCTCTTTGTTGATTTGTTTTTGATGGTTTTCAACTTCTTCGAGGATGAAAGGTTCATGGAAGGGATTTGAACACATAACCTATAGAATGGCTTGAAAAACATATAAGCCATTGGTGTTCCATGATGGTTATCAAAAAAGAATCGTTTACATTAGGGTAAGCTCTATGTATGTGTGTGGGTGTGTGTGTACCTACTTCTAGTGATGGCCCAGGCCCGAGCCCGAATATCGAGCTTTGGCTCGAGATATTTACCAAGTTAAGATAAAGGCTGAGCCCTATCGGGCCTGGTTTTTCCAGAATGCCCAACGAACCCACATTTTGATGGAGTGAAAGAAAAACAAAAAATATTAATAATTAAAACAACGATATTCAAGAGGCTCGAGCCCTAAGTTTTCCATTAAAGATAATTTTTCAAATAGAAATATCATTTTCAATTTATATTATCCTAAATTAGTTCATGTAGATGATGTTTTAGGGACTTTGTTCAATAAGATTATGTTACATTTTGAAATAGATACTCCACAGTATTCTAAATTCTTTAAAAGTACACCATTGATTTCAAATGAAAATAGGTATCTTTCCTTTTTTTTGTAGATTGAGGGGAAAAAATTTTGTGAAAAAAAAACTGCATTTTCTGATAGAAATAGTTTGAAAGATATAAAAGGATTAAACTGTCATCTTAGATAAGTTGACAGGCTGAAACTGAATAAGAAATACATCTAGCTTTTTTTCATAGTGTAGGGATAGGTCGGCATGGATAAAAAATCGAGCCTGTTTCTATTACAAATGTTTTGTTAGTTAATGTATTTTAAATTGATTTATCCCATTAGGTAAGATGAGACCGTACTTAGAACTCAACATAACCCTAATCTATTTAATTTTATATCCTGTTCCTAACTGAGTTCAAGTATAAAACGCAACTGATCTCTAATATTTTCGTCCGACAAATTTTCGGTAGGATTTCGATTTTATTTCTTTCGGACAAAATTAAAAACTCGTTCGTTTCAATGAAATATCAAAAAAAAATTTTTTTCTTCAATACTTTGTATGTTCTATTTATTAAAAAATTTTTGGCATACTTTAAAAATTTGTGATTAAAAAATTGAGGAAAAACACATAAAACTTTCGATAGCATAAATTTTATAATCAAAAAGACTAATACGAAATAGCTTCTTATCAATAATGGCAATCAATTTACGGTCAAGCTTATCATCTAGAAACCTTTTAATTCGTTTTTTGAATCAGTATAGACCTATTAGATATCTTTGAAAGAAAAGTTATGTCTAGCTAGTGGCTAGCAAGAATCTTCTAATGCTTACATCATGACTAATTAATACTGCCTTACATAAATGTAATGTATGCGGCTAGCTAATTCCTGCTCAGTGCTTGAGAGATGAAGTTACGGGAGCTTGTATAAGATGATAAAGAAGAAGGGGAAAAAAAGTAAAAGAGAATTAATCAAGTTAGAGGCTTGGACTCGAGCCAGCGTGAGTAATTTTACGACCACTGACGTCGCAATTACAGAACCTCACAAATTGTATGTTGAAAAAATATTCGATTGTAGGAACAGTACTTTCTCGAGTAGGGTTAAATCGAATACCATAGCTCGACCCGAACTTCAAGTTAGAGAGTTCCAACAAGGCTTGAGAATATTTTATCCCGTCGTCTCGAGCTCAGTTTCGAACCTTATCCGAATCTTTTTTCATAAAACACCTTGACAATTTATCAATGATCATAAAAATTTCTTGCAAATTTTTTTTGTGCACAAAAAACCTAAACGTGGTTTTATTTTCAACTTGTCTCGAGCAGGAATTTGTACCTTGCACCATCCCTATATCATGATAAAGCCTCCATGATAGAACAAAACAAATAATTCATTTTCATGGCGAAGTGGACAAACCCCCCTTAGAGAAGTTGGCAAGATATCGGTTTTCTAGCATCTCAGTAAACATTTCCTTAATTAATTGCGGCCAAATACAGTCGAAAAGTCGGTGTCGAAAAGTCGGAGATGAATTGTAGAAATGTTCGCAGCCAGTGCTGCAAGAAATACTGCTTGAATTTCACCAAAATCTAAAGGAGATATTGGAAAGTCTATTTTTAAAACACCTAAAATTTCAATTTCAATTAGAATAATTTTCACCGAAACTGGCAGCACTGTTTATAACTAACAAGTATTGCCAGATATGGTGGAATTCTATAAAAGTAAAGCTAGCAAACCTAGCAGGTCATAGGTGTAACTTGGTGAAATTTAAATGTCATTTCCAGAAACTCTATTCCTAATCCAAGCTAGACATATTACCCTGCAAAATTAAATTTCCAAGTATCAATAATTTTTTAAGCTAGTTCGTTTTCTAATGAACAAAACAAAGATTTGCTGAAGTGTATTAAAAATTTAAAAATTTCCCGTGACTTGCTAACTTTCTCAAACTTTTTAATATTTATTAATTCATCTTCTTAATAATGAGTAATGTTTTCAAACAATCAAAGATAAGTTGGAGTGTTATCATAGTAAAAACTATTTTACATTTCGACCATAAGACATTACTCTGCTGTCTTAGAACAAAGGATTGAATCAACAAAAAAACCACCATGGATAGCTTCGAAATCGGATACTAACTTCATTGTCTTTTTAATATCCCAAAGATACCTACAAAGTCGGATAACACCTAATTAACATAAACTCCAGCAAAGTCAGTATCTCTTGGTATTTTCAAAAATGTCCACAGCGCCTATAAAGATAGATGGTTTAACTGAAATTACCAGAGACACCTACAAAGGCCGAAATCACCCAAAAATCTGTATTGAAAAAAAAATTCCTCTCTTTAAGTAAAAGGTTGCTTTGAAATTTATATTATAGTCACACAAAAATTATGAAAAGCTAGCTTGCTCAAATGCTTATAAAACTTCTATTCCTCAGAGCACTGGTTCTTTCCTTAAACATAACTTGAAAAGACGCAAATTAATGCCTTTTTTGATAAGATGGTTTTATTTCTGCTTTCCAATAAAGCCGTGGTCACATAACCACTATGACGGCCTTTGGTCTATCCCGTTGTATAGGTATAAGTACTTATTCATATTTCATCAATAGGCTTAGCCAATAGTTTCGTACGACCGTCGTAGTGGTTATGTGACTGAGGCTTTAGTAATGTACAGATGTGTTTATCGAAGACAATTTAGTTATTCGTTAGTACACGGACTTTTGATTCTTTGATACAAGGTTGCATGATGCCGCTCTTTTCGTAGCGTTAAGCTACGTTGCCAACTTTCAAATGAACTGAATTTATTAATAAATTCAGAATATTGGTTGAGAATCATTTTTTGAATGTGTGTGATAGCTATCTTACCGAACCTGATCCAAGCTGACCTGACCCAGTGTTGCCAGAGATGCCTACAAAATTCTACCAAAATTAGAATAAAGTACATTCTCTATCTCAAAACGCCTTTTAGACACAAAAAATTCTATTTCAAATCTTATTAAGGAATTCCACCAGATCTGGCAACACTGTCAAGTTGACCCAACCTGACCTAATCCAAAAGCTAGAGCCGTCCATTTAAAAAAAAATTAACCCTACCCAATATTTTTCGTCTATTTTCTTAGGTACTTGACAAACTTAAGATTCTTTTTCTTTCGTTCTTTCTCATTCCCTCTCGCTTTTTCTTTCTTTTTTCTCTCTTTCTTTCTTTCTATCCTTCCCTCTTTCTTTCTCACTCCATCTCGCTCTTTCTTTCGTTTTTCTCTCTTTTTCTCCTTTCTTTCTTTCTCACTCTCTCACTCGCACTCTATCTCTCCTTGTTTCTTTCTCACTCGCTCTCGCTCTTTCTTTCATTTTCTCTTTCTTTCTTTCTTTCTTTCTTTCTTTCTTTCTTTCTTTCTTTCTTTCTTTCTTTCTTTCTTTCTTTCT
>LR051118.1:0-15817 GCA_900607525.1 Apocyclops royi
CAAGGTTTCGTAGCTGGTGCGAAAAAGTTCAACATGTTAAACTTTTTCGCAAGACCAATTTTCTTGCGGCAACCGTATGGCTGTATGGCCACCGTACGGCCGCTGTATGGCCACCGTACGGCCGCTGTACGGCCACCTTAAAGGTTCGTACAGCCGCCGCAAGAAACCTTAGGAAACTTTAAGAAAACTAATCTTGCGGCCGCCTTACGGCCGCTGTACGGCTGCTGTACGGCCACCTTAAAGGTCCGTACAGCCGCCGTAAGAAGCCTAAGGAAACTTTTAGAAAACTAATCTTACGGCCGGTTGCATATTGCAACTGGTAGTCTTGCGGCCGCTGTATGGCTGCTGTACGGCCACTGTACGTCCGCTGTAGGGCCGCTGTACAGCCATCTTGCAGCAGCCATACAGCCATCTTGCGGTGGCCGCAAGATAAATTACGAAATTAAAAAATGCTATTCTTGCGGTGGCAATACGGCCACCTTAAGAATAGTTGTACGGCTGCCTTGGGAATAGTTGCACAGTGGCCATACGGCCGCCACAAGAAATTTCATTCGCAGTGACCTACCACAAGAAATTCAATTAGTAACATTTTTTGCGACCAATTTTTCTTGCGACCTATTTGTGACTGTAGCTTAAGACTGTCTTAAGAGACTTGACTTAAGGCTGACTAAGTATGAAAATTTGCTTGCACCATCAACTTGTTAATCCATCATGAGATAGGTCTAAAAATTAGCATAAGACTGTTTTAAGTCTTTCTTAAGCCAAGTGACTTAAGCTTAGACAGCTGCCAACAGTTCAGCTAATACGTCTTGAGGCTGACTTAAGAAAATTTGAATATCGGAAATTATATAGGGGGCGGAGTGGGGGAAGAGTGAAGGGGCACTAAAAAAATATTTTAAGCCACTATGACTTAGCCTTTGAAAAATTTTCTCGAGTGATTCACATTTTGTAGCATTTTATTAACATTATATAATATTAACTCAATATTACTCACATTTCAGGCTGGTCTAGCTTATATATGATTATTCTCAACAAGACTTGAAATGGAAAGTGAAATTGACGTCGACATTTATTTTGCAATATACAAAAGGAACAAAAAAAATTTGACTCTTTTTCTGTGGCAGAAGAGACTTGCCAGATTATCTTTCAAACTGAAATGACCAAAAGGAATTCATTTTTTGTACCTTACGATAAATTTCTTCTCGATATCCCTGCTGCAAAGACAAATTGAAAATAGAAAGCAGGCAGCTAAAATAATTAATGCAGACGCTATCTTCAAAGGATCAGGCATCGGGCCCAACTGACGCAAGTCTCTACACTGAGTCTCATTTCCTGCGAAAGTTAAAGAAAATCCGGCATGATTTGCAGAATTAACGGCAAAGTATGAAGGTCGCCAGACTGAATTGAGTGGGGGGTCAACTATATCGAGTCCAAACCAACCAAATCTCCACCCAAGTTCATCGTTAGAATCTCCTTCAAAGTTAGTGCAGGCGAAGTCGACTTCCACAATCGGCATAGCCGAACCATCTGTGCCTACTTGTAATATCGGAGTTTCCAGAGGAATGTCCAAGGCTGGTATACAAGTCGGCACTCGTTTTGACCAACGAATCCAAATTCCGGTTGTCTGATTGGCAATCAAAGGAATTGTCGGTACTTTGAGTTTGAAAACTTGCACGTTCTGCGCTGAGTGAGTTTTTCGAATGAGAGGGTTGTATCCAAAGGTTCCCTTGTAACCGGATTCGTAGAAAGACTCTAATTCGTAATATTTTTGATTGAAGTCAGTAAATTTGGAAATTACTGAGATGTACGTTTCACCCTCGTAATCACCGAGGGGATCGGCTGCCGACATTTCTATGTTCGTTACAAGACCAATGAGACAACGCGCAAAGCAAGGCATTACGTGCTGTCGCCCATTTCTAGCTATAAGGCAGGATTTTTGAGTCGGTCTCAAAAAACGGTTGCAAGAGATGTTTCGATTGAATGTATAGAAATCATCGAGCTCAGGTGAGGGCAAGTTCCATTTCGGTTTGCAATAGTTATCCGCCCCAAGGTCAACGACTGCTGGTTTAGAACAATACTTCAGCAATTCGTTGAAGTCGAAATCACCGTGAATGCGAGACAGGCGCCGTAAGGCAGCTTTGTCTTTGTAAGTATTAAAGAAGTTGACGTAGCAACAGATGGGTATCTTGGTTCCAGCAACGCACTGATAATTCTTCCAAAAGTCTTGGTATTCCAGACACTTGAGAAAGGTGAAATGCGAAGGACACTTTTGCCGTAGGTTATAAAGAACGTCAGTCATGTAATCGATGTCTCTGCGGATGTAGCAATTGAATGGACCTTGCGGTATGATAGCTCGTGCGTGCTCGTGAGGAGACATTTCATAAGCCTCGGCGACGGTGTAATTTTTAATTTCGAAGTAAGGAATCGAAAATGGATGGAGCAAACGTGAAGTAAGGTGAACTACGATTCGATTTTTGTGGCCAGATTCGTGGGGATGGATAAAGAAGCCCACGGGTTGATTTATGTCCGACCAGCGATGCGCGAATCTTCCCTTTTCGGATAAATCTGCAGTACTCCAAAACGAAGAATCCATGGCTATAAAATCTCCAAATCCAGGGTCGTGTGGAAAATTCCCTTGGCCACTTCTGGTGATGGAGCAATTCCAATCATAATTCACGCTGAAAACGCTTGGAGCCTCTTTCTCAGTATTCTCAGCTAATATCAGAGCACCAATGAGACAGAGAATGCAGAAAAAAGCGATTCGTCCATTAGTCATAGTGCAAATCAATGTCGATCGAATAAACGAGTTATGCCCTTCCGCGAAAAAATAATTCTCCGAGAGCAATTAAAGAGAGTCGTAATTAGGTATCGAGTCGCTACTTTTTATACGATTTTAACGTCTATTTTACACCAAGTATAGTTGTATCCAAGTCATCAATCTATCCTATGGTTCGATTTTTCATTATATCTCATCTGCTCTCGCCTTGAAGGTGTATTGTAAAGCCTCGTCTAGACTAACAGCATAAAACGCCTTCGGGTTTCTATTTACAAACAAGGTAAAAATTTTTTTCTAGAAATGAAAAGCTTTTTTTTGCGTTTTACGCTAGTCTAATTTCGCTAAAGGTGGATTTTTAGTCATCTTGCTGAGACATGAACGTTTATTATATTAGAGCAAGGACAAGCTACAGAAGCTCTGCTGTAGCTTGTCCTTGATTAGGGGATTGTACACCTTAAGATTTAGTCACGCAATCTTGTACAAGAGAGGGCCGTCTATTGTTTTCCATATTCAAACAGACATTTTTGGGCATACGGATTGTACATTTTTGTAGCCAAAGGGCTCATTTTCATGATCAAATTGTCCGTTTGTCCGAATGCCTCATTTTCATTCATAACGGTGCATGTCCCCATGCCATAGTATTTTGATGCAACTTATGTGCCCCCAACCCAGCTTAGATCCAAATTCAGAGTCGGGCGTGTGCTTCAAATTTGACTTTGACTGCTTGCGGAGGTTATCGTGCGACCAAAGTGAATATGTGACCGTAATGCAGTTAAGTAGAATGTGTGGGACTTTAAAATTTTCTATCCTGTAGAGACGGAACCCACTACGTTGCATGCAACGTAAAACTCAGTGTGTACAAGAGGCTTTACCTCGAAATTAAAAAGTTATGGAGTCTTACGATGGCTAGCTCGTGTGACCAAGAACTAATAACACTAATTTTAAAAGCTTGTATTGAGGAAACGACTTGAACTTCTTTTATATAAATGTCAGAATAAAAACAAGCGATCAACAATGTAGAATGGTGAAAATTTATTTACAGATTCAGCATTCGAATCTTGATGACCCAGGTTCTTCTGAACTTTGTCTCACGCTTGAGTTACCATTACGTTTCTTAAGTTGAGACGAGACAACTACAATGACTATTTAGAAGTCCGCGTCGTATAAGTACTTGTGAACTTCGAATTGAACATTTCTCGAGACGAGGCGAATAAAGTCAAGCCCTACATTGCATTTATACTTTGGAATTTCAATGGAGTCGATATCCGAAGAACCGATTTGCGTCAGAAGCTGTAGTGATACAAGCGATGTGACCTGGGAATTATGCGAACATAAAATTAAATTAAAAAATCGTCGTGCTTTTCGCGAAAGCCCACGTTGCACAATTTTAAGAGTGGGCTTTATATTCATATTTTAAAAGTTAAATTGTTTTAAACAGGCTTCTTTGTACCTATATATCCTGCCAATAAAAGATAGATGTCTACGCTGGGAGCAGAGCTATTACAATTTACCTCATGATAATCTTAGCTGATATCTTCGTAGGTTGTATCATCTCAAATTTGAGACGAGACAGGTTGAAAAAACATTGAGGTTTTCTCACCGTCTCACCTCAAATTTGAGAAGAGACTACTTACTAGGATATCAGCCTTGATTTCGAGTTCAGACAGCTACGTTTAAACCTAAATCAGTCAGTATTGTCATATATGTCATTGGCACTGTCCTGAAGAGTAGATCTTTGCGACTTAAACTACCTGGTTCAATATTTTCGATCTCGGCGGAGCTTTTTGGTCAACGATGGCGTGAAATATGGCAAGAAGTCTGTCGAGAGGAAAGGGTTTAGGACCAAGAAGTTGCGACGAGCGTTTATGCGACGCGATGGCCACAGGGTTTTTCCGTTTCTTAATCCTTCCGCTGTTAACTACGAAAAACCTCTTGTCGGACTTTGCCGGGTTGTACGATGCCAAGAAAGCGGCGATGAGCAAAAATTTGGAGAAAAAGGGAAGCTCCACGTTCAATCTCGAAGGGCGGGCTGACGTGTGAAAAATTGAAAATTTTGATCACGTAATGGACTTGTAGTCATTTTTTAAAAATTACCAATTGATTGAAAAGTAGTTTTCGTACTATTTTTTGAATATATTATTTTACTATTATAATTATTCGACATTTAGCTCAGCTTAAAATAGATATCTCTTAACACTGCATTTAAACAACAATGCATCATTAAGAGATGCGAAATTTCAATTAATACATAGCTGACTATAATTAGCTTAAATCGCTGGATTTGTTTATCATGGCAACTGACCCAAGTTAACAGAGAGTCCTTGCTGCTTCTGGCTGCCCTTCAATTCCATTTTCAAGCCACCTTCATTCAGATTCACTTCTGCAATGCACTGCTTGATGTAGGGCTCTGCATGCCGGAATAAAGCTCGAACGTTATCGGGATCAACTTGTCCTTCAATCACCGGTTTGGCATAGACTGGTAGTAGAAGCTGAAAATGGGGAAACGTTGTCGAGAGCTGCTCAATGGCGCAGAAATCGTGCGCGATTTTCGAGTACCATCGATTGTTAGTGACAACAATACTTACGAATGTTTTGCAATTTTTCCTCGAACTCATTAGATACGATATGATTTCATTTACTGTCGATTTATTAGTTGTACTGAGAGATGAAAAAAATGTATCACACCTTTGAGGCTGAGTTTATACCTGTGCTTGTCTGAGAAACTTTGACAATGTTCGACACACGGCAGAAAAATTTCCGTAGATAACTTCAGAAAAGGATTCGAAAAAATTTTGCGCGTCGTCCAGTTTCTTGTCGTGCGGAAAATTTTTCGTTGACGATGTGATCAAATGGATCATTTCATATTTAGAATACGGACTAAGACTGAAAATAGAAAAAGTCTTTCCACAAAAAATTTTTAATTGCAAAGTTATAAAAGTTATTTTACGCGAAAATCCACGTTACGGTTGAATAGCTAGACCAGTTTATAAGAAATGAAAATTTTGCTTTTTTGTTGAAGTGAGACAGGTTTTATAACATTGGCGCGAAGCCAGTGAATACAATCGTACGAAACAACTAAGATGTCGCACATCTGAGTAAATGCTAAACATTTTTATTAATCCAAGTGACTAGCTAGCACGTCGCGAAGTGAATTGTTTATTGATTTAAAAATCTTCGTGGAACCGGCGATTCTTCGACTTAAATTGCTTGAATTTTTTATATTATGACACAAAAATCTGATTTCCCTTAACGACCTACCTTATCGTCATCATCCAAGATGTGGCCCAATGATCGATCGACCACTTGCTCCAAAGAATTCTCGAGATGAACACGACGCAAATGTTGAGTCCCGACAATTCCGCGAGCTTCAACAGCCCTACAAGTAAAGAATGAATTTATGACGATCATTTCCCGCGAAAGTGCACGTCCTAACGGAAAGCTTAAAGTTTATTTATGAAAAAAGTTAGGGCAAAGCATCGGCCGTAGATAAAAGCAGGACCGAGTAGTCAACTTATTTTCTCGTACAAAGTTAGAGTGGATTATTAAATAACTTATATTAAATCACACTAACTTTTCTAGAGAAAATTTAGTATAGGTAGCTATAGATTGCCCAGGCTACTCTAAGATTATTACAAATAAGTTGTCTCGTTTCATTTTAGTGTAAATAAGATTACTCAATAGTAAACGGTCACTCTTAATATTTTTTATCATGAACGAACCGATTCAACTCAAAAATATTACCCGGAACGATGAGAGGATCGGCCCGGCGTAGTTTCTCAGCATCGGAGAGAGCAATGATACAGCCCTTGGACTCCGTGGCCGAGGAGGTCTTCAGCGTGTCCGACAACTCCTCAACTAAGTCAGACAGGCACGTTACTGAAGACCTGTTGCCACAGTCGGTGATGCCGAGATTTTTGCGAACTTCGATTAAAATTTCGTCAAATACCTCACTAGAATAATTAAAAAACTGTTGACACTTTTAGATTTGTCTAATACCTAAGTTTTAATTTCGTTTAATTAATCTGAATTGATTTTAAACTCACCAAAGGGTCCTATTGGTGAGCAGTCGCGGACTCAAAACCGCTCCGTAAAACGGATGCGACAACGATTTTTTTTATCTTACGCATCCGTTTTACGCTGTGGATTTGAGTCCGTGAGAACTCACATGAAGTCATAAAAGGATTACATCTAAATGTAATCATAATGATAACAGACAATATGAGCTGATATCTTCGTAAGTCGTCTCATCTTAAGTTTGAGATGAGATGGTGAGAAAACCTAACTGTTCCATTCTCTCTCATCTCAAATTGGAGATGAGACGACTTACGAAGATATCAGCTTAAATGTAGTCACCCTGACAGGACTTTCATAAGTACCGGATGTGGATGGTTGCCGGAATGCAAGAAACTTTGGCGTAAGTTGAAATTTTGCCTTGAGCATGGAGTTCTTTCAACACGGTAGAGACTAAGAGATTCTTTCCGCTTTCCGGAGGGCCGGTAACAAACAGAGCAGGGGGCAACGGCAGACCGCTGACTCCACACTGAAGGAGGTTGATCATCTAAATAATTCGTATGTTTTAAAGGAAAATATGTTAATATGCATATTTGTTAGTACTTGTGTCTAGTTGTAAGTTATTTCAATATTCACTATTTGTCACAATTTTTATGTTACCTGATCCCATTCCTTTTCCCTATAGGTTAAGACCATTTTCAAATCTATAAAAAAAACAACTAAAAAGGGAAGTATAAAACTTCATTCGCGCCGGGAAATTCTTTTTCGTTTGTGATGATTCAGCACGGAACCATAGATGTCTATTGTTCAATTTTTTAAGGGTTGCCCAACAATTCCATTTTCAATAAATTAAATTCAATGGTATTGTTAAAATTTAAAGGTATAGTAATGGGTGAATTTTCAATTTACTTATCCTCAAAATGAACAGGATCAACTATTGCAAGAGATTTATTCTTTTGTGACTAACCATTAATGTTTTGGTTGGGACACAGATATCTAAAACGAAAACAATGTTTCGTTGGAGTTGATAGAAAAAAGACAAAATATAATTGCGGAAATAATTTCTTTATTGGGCCCATTTCTAATCAATATTTTCGTTACAAAGAATTGAACTCGTCTGGTTTCGAAGTGTTCTTGACATGTAAGAAAAAAATTGTTGCGAGGATTGAATTTTAATATATAAACGTTTTGCAAAGTCAAGATGAGTTCGCTGAAAACTTGGGTAAAAGATGCTCTCCACGACGTTGCCAACATCTCAGACGGGACAATTGCCGATTTCTTTATCGACTTGGCGGCGAAAAGTTCCAGTGCTGACGATTTAGTAAGTCAATTTTATTACATAAAAGCGCAAATTTTGTCTTGAATAATCGAGAACATTTGCTTATCGGTATCGCTCGAACTTCGATTTCAGGTCCGTCGGATTCGCGATACAGAAACGCTTGACGTCGACTCAAGGGTGACGTCGTTCGCTACGTCGCTTTTCGAGAAAGTTCCTCGGACGTCGTCACTATCAGCCGGCGATAAACGTCGCCAAGAAAATCGATCCCGTGAAAAAGACGCTCTTGATCAGGTAGCACATTTCACGCGAATTAGCACGTCGCGAAAATCAGTTTTATAGTTATTCAAATAAAGAAAATTTAAGCAAGGAAGAAGGTCGTAACATGCTAATTACAGCAAAAAAAGCGGTACGCCATGTTGGAATCAGACGACGAAGACACATCGCTACAAGTTCAGCCGAAGAAAATGAAAAAATCTGGAAAGAGCAAAAAGAAGAAGAAACAGTCGAGCGACGACAGTGAGGATGAGTTTGACAAGGTAAAGAATAAAAAGGACAGGAAAAGCTTGACCGAGCCGACCTGTTAACAGACAGGTTTCCATCTGGAAAACGATATATTTTACAGAACCTTCAATCTTATTCATTTTTTTAGATGGAACGTGAACGGCAAAAAGATTTACAAGAGAGAGACGAATTCGCGCAGAGACTTCTTAGCAAGGATCAGGTATGTCATTGTCAATAAGATAGCCCATTACGGTTAAATTATTTACTATCTGAAACAACCTAGCTTACTGGAAATAGTTATAGACAAATAGGTGAGATCGTTTATCATTAAAATTATTCATATTTTTTCATAGGAGAAACGTAAGAACGTAGCGGTCAAGTCGGACAAGCGCGCGTACGAAGAGGCTGCCAAGCGGCTTGCCATGGAAGCCGAAGGTCGCGAAAAACTTGTTCCGGATTTGCGGAAAGAGTCACGCCGGCAGTATTTGAAGAAACGAAAGGACGACAAGCTTAACGAGTTGAAAGACGACATCATGGATGACGAGTTCTTGTTCGACGACGATCAACTGACGGAAAAGGAGCGAGCCGAGAGAAGGTACAAGAAGACGGTCCTCGACTTGGCCGTGCAACACTCCAAGGCCGGAGAGATTGAAAAAGTTCAGCGTTACCACATGCCGGACGATAAGGTACCGCTTAATGTTTTACGTGACAACATCTCTTTTAAGCAAAACGACAAGTGATGGTCGACTTTGGTGCGTAGTATTTTTACTTGGCAATACCTCTTTTTTCCTTAACTGACATGTTTGTAAGTCATCTCATCTAAAGTTAAAGATGAGATGGTGAGAAAAGTTCAACCTCCCTCGTCTCAAATTTGAAATGAGATGACTTACAAGTACCTGAAAGTTATTTACTTGCGTTTGCAGAAAGGGAAAGACAACGAATACTTCGACGAGGCCAACGAGCGCGAGAAGGCACCCAACTACGAGCAGAAGCGCTGGGAAGAAGAACACCTCCATTCGGCCATCCTCAAGTTCGGCGCCAAAGACGCCAAGGCGAGACATGCCGACAAGGAGAAGCAGTACGACCTCCTCCTCGACGACGAGATCGAATTCATCCAGGTACAATAAGTGTATGTAGTTTGTTTTCCGCGAAAGCCCACGTAAAGTCTTGAAAAGGTATGACAGTTCTTTAAGTAACAATAATTGCCTTTATATCATTAGGAAACACCTTAGTCACGTAACCTAATATGCTATAAAATAAAGCAAAAATGAGCGCAAGGACAACTTCATTATTTCGCATTTATACCCTGTACAGTTTTCAGTCTTAAAATTTTCCATAGGTTAAAATTATATCAAAGACAGTGTCCTTTGCTTAATAGCAAACACTTTTAGTATTTATCAACGTTCTACTGTATTTTAACCATGGATAAATATTAATAGACTGCTGATCTCATGACGGACTAAAAGTATTTTTGTTTTCACTCATTTAAGGTGTGGTAAAAGCGTCATTAACCATGTGGTAACAAAATGTAAGGACTATGTACAGTAGATTGATCAGCAGTCTATTAATATAAGCTGATATCTTTGTAAGTTATCTTATCTCAAATTTGAGATGAAAAAGGTTGGAAATGTTAAGGTTTTCTCACCATCTCATCTCAAATTTGAGATGAGATAACTTACAAAGATATCAGCTTATATATGCCAATGACTTTAATCGCAGGCCTTGAAAATGCCAGGCACTGAAAAAGATGAGGGTGAGAGCAGCTCCGATGAAGAAGTGTCCGGAAAAAAGAAAAAATCGAAAAAGCCCATGACAGAATACGAAAAAAAGCGACTCACCATTGAAGAGACGAAAAAGAGTTTGCCAGTTTTTCCGTTTAGGGATCAGCTGCTGGAAGCTATCGCGGAGCATCAGGTATCAATGTAGCTTTCCGCGAAACAGCACGGCTTTGTTAATCGTTTTATGAGATAGGATACATCTTTATTGCAATGTCGCGCTCCTTATCATTTCATGAGAATGTTTAGTTCTATAAGTTGCCTTGATAGATTTGTGAAAGAAATCGACAAATTTCCGCGAAGAGGAACGTTTATATTTCATCCGAACAAAATAGCCTATATATGTTTTTTTCCGCGAAAACGCACGTTTGCGTTTTAAGTTTTGAAGCCGAAAAAAAAAAACTTTCTCACACGTTACTTTTCCAGGTGCTAATCATTGAAGGTGAGACGGGGTCAGGTAAAACGACGCAAATTCCCCAATACCTTTACGAAGCCGGCTACACTAAAGACAAAAAGAAAATAGGATGTACCCAGCCAAGAAGAGTCGCTGCCATGAGCGTTTCAGGTACCATTTCATCGATTTCTATTATGTACATGAATTCGCTAAGTCTAATCGGCATTTGCAACGATATCTACGTTATCATTCCGCACATTTAATTTATATAAAAAGTTGACTTAAAAGAATTTTCCCTTGTCAACTATCAACCGAGTTTCTGAAGAATTGAATCAGTTTTTTTTGTGCTGTGAATGCAATCGTCAATTCCTTCCGTAGCTCGTGTGGCCGAGGAGCTTGGAGTCAAGCTGGGCAACGAAGTGGGCTACAGCATCAGGTTCGAGGACTGCACTTCAGAGAGGACTATCTTGAAGTACATGACCGACGGTATGCTGCTCCGAGAATTTTTGTCCGAACCGGACTTGTCCAGTTACAGCGTCATGATCATCGACGAAGCTCACGAGAGGACGCTCCACACGGACATCCTTTTCGGCCTGATCAAAGATATTTCCAGGTTCAGGTCAGACCTCAAGTTGCTCATCTCCAGCGCCACCCTCGACGCTGAGAAGTTTTCCGAATTCTTCGACAATGCGCCGATTTTTCGAATTCCGGGTCGACGTTTTCCTGTCGACATCTATTACACGAAGGCTCCCGAGGCGGACTACATCGACGCTTGCGTCGTCACCATTTTGCAAGTACGATTTTGCAGTCCCAGCCGGAGACAATCTCAAAACAGAATAGCTCAATTCCATCAATGTAGCGTGCCTTTTCGCGAAATGTAAAGTTAGCCGTAGTAGAGATCAAAAATATTTTGATCTCAGGCCTTAGACATTAGATAAACTTAGACTGCGCATAATTTTTAGTTTGAAAAATTATTACAACAGATCATTTGGCACTGCTAGGTCAGCGATTGGTCTTGGTAATTTTTAATGTTCATAGATCAGGGATAAATTTAATCTTATTTATCAAGTCATTATTTTTTTGGAAAAAAAATTTGTATGCATAAACACTAGACCATTTAGACAAAGTATATGAAGAGAAGGTATGACTGAGTCCCAGGTCAATTTTCAACTGTGTGACATCACATCTTCTGCACATTTTTAGAAGCCCCAATTGTGAAAATATATTATTGAAAAAAAACTGTACTTGAGTTGAAACTTGCCTATGACATCAGAAAATTAGTCTAATATTACAAAAATTCTCATGTGTCAAGAAAAACTTGATTTTTTTGAGGTCTAAAAATAGAAGATGTGACGTCATCACTTTGACCTGTCAGTTTTTGAATTTTCAATTTGAGATTGACCATACCTTCTCTTTATATACTTTGCCATTTAGATTTAATATTTGTAACTGATATCTA
Organism: Apocyclops royi; assembly: GCA_900607525.1. Taxonomy (NCBI): domain Eukaryota; kingdom Metazoa; phylum Arthropoda; class Copepoda; order Cyclopoida; family Cyclopidae; genus Apocyclops; species Apocyclops royi. The sequence goes on from LR051118.1 coordinate 12,196, forward strand.
TGTAAGCTTATTTTTTAGACAACATTGATCTTATGAATGGTCCTCCCAGTAAGTGCAGTGTATCGAATTTTTCGCTTCTCCGCAGATTCATGTCACGCAACCTCTCGGCGACATTTTGGTATTTTTGACCGGTCAAGAAGAAATCGAAACTTGCCAAGAATTGTTGACCGAACGTACGCGAAAACTCGGCTCAAAAATCCGCGAACTCGTTATAGTTCCAATTTACGCCAATCTACCCTCAGATATGCAAGCCAAGGTATGTTTGTAGCTAATATCTTCATAAGCCATCTCATCTCATCTCAAATTTGAGACAAGAGAGTTTGGAAATATTGATGAAACATTGAGGTTTTTTCAATATCTCATCTTTAATTTGAGATGAGACAACTTATAAAGATATCAGCTTTTATCTAAAATGACATAACTTATGAGCTTAAAAATGTGTCTTAAGCCAGTCTTAAGAAATGTGACTTAAGACGGACTTAGTTAGGATTCATCAGGCTGCCAGAAACTAAGTTATACTTTCATTAAGATTAACAGAGGTCTCTCTTAAGGCAATCTGAAGTTAAAGTCTCGCGTTGAGCGCACGAAACTCTAAGTCTTAAGTTGTTTTGTGACCTCAGCTTAAGTCAGATATTGAATGTAAGTAAATCATTCTAGACCCAAAATACACAGCGTTCAGTTGTTTTCGTGTTTGTAAGACGAAAAGGTTTAGGATTGAAGTTCATTGTAAGGTTTAGTTTAGTTATCGGACCTAATAACAAGCTTTTCCTGTACTGAAAAAAAATGGTTTTTTTTGTCATTATCACACGGACTATCTTTGTCACCAAAAATAAGTAAAGCTTCTTGAAATTAATGCCAGGTCTTTGAGCCGACCCCGCCGGGCGCTAGAAAAGTCGTCCTCGCTACCAACATCGCCGAAACGTCGTTGACCATCGACAACATCATTTACGTCATTGATCCCGGATTCGAGAAGCAAAACTCTTACAACGCGCGCACCGGCATGGAGTCTCTCATCGTCACTCCAGTCTCCAAGGCGTCTGCCAACCAGCGGGCCGGCAGGGCAGGAAGAGTAGCACCCGGAAAGTGCTTTCGTCTCTACACAGCGTGGGCCTACCAGCACGAACTTGAAGACAACACCGTCCCCGAGATCCAGCGAGTCAATCTGGGCAACGTCGTACTGTTACTAAAGTCTCTCGGCATCAACGATTTGATTCATTTCGATTTCCTGGACCCGCCACCCCACGAAACGTTGGTACTAGCGCTGGAGCAGTTGTACGCGCTCGGAGCTCTGAACCACATGGGGGAGCTGACCAAGATGGGTCGACGAATGGCCGAATTCCCGTGCGACCCAATGATGTCGAAAATGATCCTCGCTAGTGAGAAGTACAAGTGCTCCGCGGAGATTCTCACCGTGGCCGCGATGTTGTCCAATAATAGCGCCATCTTCTATCGTCCCAAAGATAAGATCATTCACGCGGACACCGCGAGGAAAAACTTTTTTTTGCCCGGCGGTGATCACCTGACTCTGATGAATGTTTATAACCAGTGGGCCGACACAGATTTCTCGTCGCAGTGGTGTTACGAAAATTACATTCAGTACAGGTGAGAAAGGTTTTTAACACATCTCAATTGTCTTACATACAACAAATCTTTTAGATCTCTGAGGACCAGTGGATCCTATGGGACTTGAGCATCAAAAATTGAGAGGCACAGTCGTTTTTTTCATGACTGAGTTGTTCAAGCTCAACTAGATTATCTAAACATCAGTTGTCTTCTAATAGGTTCTTTTTTTTCATTTAAATCCTTGTGCGCCGAAGACTTAAAGAAACTAAATTGACTTTAGATCGATGAAGCGGGCAAGAGACATTCGAGATCAACTGGAAGGGCTTTTGCAACGGGTCGAGATTGAACTCGTCTCTAACCCTCACGAAACTGCCAACATTCGCAAGGTTAGTGCGTGTTACTTAACTCCTCAATAAAGCTTTTTTGATTTTTACGTCTTGGTCTAGATTTTCGATGTCGACGTGCGATTTCGCGAAAAATCGATCTCAACTTACGAATAAGAAGATAAAGTAAAAGCTACAAAGAAATATCTAGATATTTTGACGTGAAAGTACCCTTGTAATTGGTATAAATTTTCATATTTGACTCAAATGCCTTAAGACAAATAAAGGCCGGTATTAACAAGTATCAAGTCTATCTTATTAACAATGTGACACGATACTTACTAAGTTAGTAAGTCTTATGTCAGTTTTCTCAAACAAGCGTCGGACAAATCAAAGATAGAGAGGAAAATTTCAGCCGAAAGCTTTAAAAAATCGATTTTTGACAGGCAATCACTGCTGGATACTTTTATCACACGGCACGTTTATCAAAAGGCGGGCATTACAAAACTGTCAAACATAATCAGGTGAATTTTTGATTTTTTTTTTCCGTTGCTCAAAGTCGGACTTAGGAAAGTGTTGATGAATATTTTATTAGTCATGTCACCTCGTTAAACCTTGCTCAAGTGATGAAAAACTTCATTCGACTTTTATTCGTGTTAAATTGTGTAATCTTTGAATTACTTCATGTGTTAAGCGTAATAGGGAGGCAACGAAATGAGTAAAAATTTCAAAGAGGGTTCGAGATGAAAGGGACGTAATACTTTACATGTCGTGGGTATCTTAAAATCAACATGAACATTCTAGTCCTCCTTCCTAATTAGTCAAGTTTGAAAATATTTCAAACTGTGTTTGTTTTGCCCCTTTCATATAGCGCCATATAGAAAACATTTTGGTCGTTGCCTCCCAGTGCAAATCTCTGTAGGCGTGAGCTTAAAAAAAATATTACTTGCACTAAGATGTTAAATTTTGTTGTGACGTATTGTTTACATAAAGACATTATTTTTTCTTTAGACTGTAACGGTTCATCCTAACAGCAGCATGTTCGAAGATTTGCCGAGGTGGGTCATCTACCACGAGTTGGTGTTCACGACGAAAGAGTTTATGAGAAACGTTATAGAGATCAAGAGCGAGTGGCTGCTCGAGGTGGCCCCGCACTACTACAAGGCGAAGGAGTTGGAGGACTCGACGAACAAGAAGATGCCCAAGAGCAGAGGGAAAGCGAAAGAAGAGCTCGTTGGATACGGTTAATAGAATGCAGCTTCTTTTTTTCTCTAAATATATTTTGGTTATCGCAAAAAAAATGTGTTTCTTTTATCAATTTACACAACTGGCTGCGTTTTCTACTACTTAAAACGCAAGTATTGTTAACAGTTATGAATCATTAATAAGTATAGACATTAAAAATACCTAGACCGCTCACAGTTTTTAGTTACAAGAACCGACTGAAGTAAATCAATAGCCTACTTGGTGCTAATCGCGTCTCCTCTCGTTGCTTTAACAATTGATAATACAATAAGTGTTTTGGCGCCACATGTGGGACCAAAGCAATGTAACTAAATACACATAAATCTATTTTATATTTTGGTCACACTGCTTTTGTCCTGCATGTGGTGCCAAGACACCCCTTCAATCAGCTCTTGGAACTAACAACCAGTAGAGGCCGGTTTCTTGTTTTTTCTCAGCTGCTGCTGCCAACTCACTTATAATTAGAGTTGACCTTCAGATTGGGTTTCTTG
>LR051121.1:0-15628 GCA_900607525.1 Apocyclops royi
ATGCGAATTGCAAAAAAAAAAAAAATGCTGAGTTGATTTTTGGGGAAAGATTTCGATTGAGTAACATTTTTTTTTTTTTTTGAAAAAAGAATCTTTTTTTTTCTATTTATGATGTCTAAAACCAGAAAAAAAATTTTTTGAGTGATGGATTTTTCCGATATATATATTTTTTCATCAAATTGAAAAATTTTCAAATGCCAATTCGATGAAGATAGATTCCGTCAAGTTTAAATTCAAGCCAATGATGGATATTTTCAAAAAAAAAAAATTAAAAATTTACAGAATACAAAATTCAACTCAAAATCAAGAATTTTTCCTGAACCACCGAAGAACAAAAATTTTTTAAAAAATCTAATTAAAAAATATCTTTCGAATATTTTGTTGATTATTTTTTTTGGTAATTAGAACCAAAAATTTCGAATAATTGAAAAATATAAGAATTACATTCTTGTTATTAAGATACCTAAGACAAAAAATACTTTATTATTAATAATTCTTTTCAAATAAAAGAAGAAAAAAATAGAAAAGAGGAAAGAAAGGAAACAATAGGAAAGAAAGAAAAGAGAAAAGATAAGAGAAAAGAAAGAAGAAAGAAAATAGAAAAGGTAAAGAACAGAGAGAAGAAAGAAAAGAAAAAGAAGAAGAAAAGATAAGACAAGAAAAAAATTCGATTTGATAGTTTTAATAATTTTTGGTATTTTTGTTATTTTAAGATAATTTGTTTTCCAACAACTTACATAGACAGTGCTGCCAGATTTGTCATTAAAATTTCACCTAAATTCGAACAAAACTGGATATTATTAAGCTTTCTCTCTATCAACAAAAAAATTAATATTTTTGGATTCATAACATTCCACCAGATCTGGCAAAACTTCGTACAGGGCAAGCCTGAGACGACAACACAGATTTAAATTTTTTATAGCGAATACGATATTTTGATTGATGCAGTATTTCGCATAACTTTTTTTAATTCAAATCCTTTTTTTGCATTAGATTTTAAATTACAAGTGTGATTGAATGTCAAAGTGAATTTCAAAGTCGAAAAATATCTATATAGAGATATCTATCTATCAATTAATTTGTATATATGTATATATGCATGTGTAAATATATGTATATATGAATGTGTATTTACATATTTCACAGAAAAACATAGAAATATATGTTTTTGAGATGTTCTTAAAGCTTCGATGGTTATATAATCATTACGTCAAGCGTACAAAACTTGAAGTCTAACCTATTAAACAAAAATGAATACCTAGAGCTTTTGTACGCTCAAGCTTATGGTTTTGTGACCTCACGTGGCTACATAGTGGGTTATAGGCCGGACTATAAAATTTTTTAAGGCTAGATTTTCCTATTTAGTTAATTTTTCAGTTCATTAGTTTAATAACTTTGTAGTTATTTGTAATTATTTAGGTAGGAAAAGTCGTAAAAAAATCAAGTCTCGAAGTTTAAAATTAATAAAATTATTGTCTTTCAAACTTTTTCCAAATGTAATTAAATGTGTTTTTCCTTTATAATATTACTTCATGGCGTAGCAAAGAAAATTTAGATATCTTGGTTAACTTTGTCACGAATTCATTTAGAACTTAATTTGAAATTTTTCTCTATTCTAAACAGTCTAGCTTTTTCTTTGTTGGACTCATAAGTACATACTCCAGGAGGTTTCATGTTCCTCTTATGAGTCTATTAGTGATTTTATTAAAAATTCCTGAACTAAAAAAACATCACTTAGTTCTAAGAAGGTCTTTTTGTAAGAAAGAAAGAAAAAAAAAAGAAATTTAATCTTAACCTATGATACTCATCTTTTTAAAATTTTTGGTTGCTTTTCATTTTGTCCAAAGTCCCCTTACTGTCGCATTGTAAAATTGTAGCAATTTTCAGATTATCACAACGGGACTAATAATTCTTTATATTCAAAAAATAATTTGAATGAGTCTAAATTGTCTTGTTACTCATAAAAGTAAAAAAGAAATTTTGAAATTTGTGATTGAGTGAAATAAGTTTTATCTTTAAAAGAATTTTAGAGAGTTGAGAAAAAAATGGCTTACAGTCTTCTATCATTAACTTTCAATATCAAAATCAATTCAAAAATATTTCCGAATAAATAAAATCTTTGATGAAGTTCAGAAGAATTAGATGAGATTATAGAGAGTTTTCTGATTAATATCATGAAAACAAAACACTAAATCTTAAATTTAGATTGAAAATGGGGGCAGTGGTGTCCCTCACCCCCACCCCCACCCCCATCCCCAATTCACTTTCCAAATGAGTAATTCAAAAAAAATTTTTTTTGATATTTTGAAACTTCGATGATTTGACACTGTTCTAATCTGGGATTCAGAAACTGCGACATTTTGAAATTTGACCACACTAAATTATAGATTGAAAATAGGAGCTATTTTTTTGCTTTGATAAGAAAAATGATATATATATATATATATATTCTTATCTGATCTAATACATTAATCGAATATCAAATGAAGTAAGCTTCAGTGTTTTATTGTATAGAAATAAAAGTCATCATTTTTCCAACTTTATTTAAAAATACATCCATACATTTACTTTTTTTTTGACACAACAATTTTTTTTTTCTAAGTATTTTTACAGTTGAGGATTTTCTTGCTTTAGACATATAAACATAATTTTAGACAGATACACTTTTTTAAACACATGTAACAAATATCAAAGTTCTCTCCATCGGCTTTCAGTGGTAACAGAAGTCATTCAATTCATGTACAGGTTTATAATATAACATTTTTTTTCAGTAAAATATTTACGTAAAAAGATTTCACACATCACATTTCATAGACAAACTTTTAAAAGTCGAATCGAATATCTTCAACAACTATCTTGACAATAGGTTTATAAATTTTTTTATTCTGGTCTCAAGATAAGTTAAATCGTTGCAAAGTATTGAGTGACTAAAACGTTGCAGCCTATTTTGAAGAAAAAAAAATTAGAAAAAACTTTAAAAGGATTTTTTTTGGCTTTTTGGTTTAAAAGGAGATTTGATTAATAAGATACGGTTAACATAATTTGATAAACAGTCAATCTTTTCTTCACTTGAGTGAAGCTTAAAAAATTTTTTTTAGATATTCTGCTTCTAACGCGGCAACTTTTTTGATCAAATTGAGCTGAGAAACTTTTTTTAATGATGCTTTTTATCGTCAGTTCCATCAATTCGGAAAGTTTTCCATCAAAACTTTTTTTCTAGCTTTCATCAAGTGTTACTTTTTAAAGATTCAAAACAACACAATTGCCAATTAAAGCCTCGGTCACATAACCACTATGGCGGCCGTACGAAACCAGTAGTCTAGCCCGTTGTATGAATGCAAACACTACTTCATATTTTTACAACAGGCTAGACCTATATGTAGTGTTGCCAGATCTGGTGGAATTCACGAAAATAAACTTTTGTGTCTGAATATATTTGCCTTTTATAGAACTAACATTGTTTTGGTGAAATTCTTGTTGGCATTTCTGGCAATACTGGCTATAATAATTCTTGGAAAGTTATTTAGTGTTCTGCTGAAAATATTTGTTTTGAGAGCAGGGTCTATTTTTGAACTTAAAAAATTCGTAGCAATAAAATTGAATTACTTATCTTCACAAGACAGTCTGATTGCAGCGATACTTCATTTATTAGGTGAAAAATATTTTTTTTCAAGATAGCAACACACTGATTGGACACTAGTATGATCAAGTACATGAGAGAGAAAAAAAAACTACAACATAACATTTAGATTCTTTAAGTTAAATGTTAAATGGTTTCATATTGTCACAATTTCCATTTTGTCACAATGTATATCCCAGTATAACCTAACCTCATGCACCGTACCCCTAGCAGAGTTATGCGATCGACCCATAATTTAGGTTAGGTGAGAATGTTTGTTTTTTTAAACTAAGATAGACAATTTCAGTCAGTTTTGCATTATGACAAAATGGAAATTGCGATGTTTTGAAAAAATGACAAAATGGAAATTGCGATGTTTTGAAAAAGACCATCATGTCATAATCACGCTTTATCATAAAGCTGATAAAAAAATCACATGAACAGTTGTGCCAGACCTGGTGAAACTCCTTGAAATTAGTCTTGAAGAGAAATGAAGAAATTAGTGCCAGAAAGGTGTAGAAAATTCCACCAGACAGTAACAATGAAATTGTTTTATTGAATAAGATTTCCCTGTAGATATGTTAATGGTTCCACATCAAGGAATTTCACCAGATCTGGCAACACTGATTTCGAAAAAATAACATGCTTGCATGCCACTGAAATTGACATTTGAAGTCAGAGTTATTAGATTCATAGAAAAAAAAGCTATTGTAGATTTTGATCGCACTGACGAGGTTTATCTTCTGCTCGAAATTTTTGTGATAAGAAAACTTTTCATCGATTTGAATGCGTTCAGTTAAGACGCAATTTCTTGAGTTTTTAATTTCGGGAATTAATTTTCTGGCTATGCCTCAAGCTATTTTGATTTTTTAAATATTTTTCCTTGTAGCTTATACCGATTAAGAGCGAAAAAAATAAGACGATTAAGTAAACAGGTTAGTTTTTTTCGAACACTGAAACGTATTCCTGATTCATACAATAAGATTTTACCACTAAGCCAGTATTTTTGTGACAATCGAACTAGTTACAAAAATGCAATTGGCCTCAGTTGACAAAGTAAGCTAGCTTTAAAACCCCAAAAGTTCGTGTTGAACTATGAATAAAAGCAGGCTAGTTTTGTTGTACAACTAGAAACATTATAAAAAAAGTCATGTCTCTCATATAATTTTCGAAAATTCTCATAAAATACTTCTTTTTTGTTGTTTACATACTCACCACATACTTTATTACAAAAAGCAAAAGCAAAAACAGTGCGATAAGTTGCTGCGTTTGATTTACGTAAAGATTTTTTTGTTCATAGGACAACGAGGTCCTTAAAGAGATGTTTCGAGAAACTTATTCTCACTGTAGGTTTCACTGATATTATCGATTTCTGTTTCACATCCGTCGATGAAATCGCGTTCGGGGATTTCAAGTCTCAATGACTTTGGGGTCGAGTTGTTCAGATGTCCATTCGACGTAACGGCTTTGTTGTCGCACTGCACGGCGTGAAAGTGAACGAGGGGTTTCGTGTCGTCGTTCTCCTGTGGAAAGACAATTAGAATAAGTCATGGCTGTACCGTGCTGCCAGAAATATCATTGAAATTCCACCAAATAGAAATGATATCTCATCTTAGTTGAAGCATAAAGTATTTTTGTTTTAGGTTTATATGCTTTGGTATTCCACCAGATCTGGCACCAGTGCTGCTAGAAAAGTAATGAAAATTCCACCAGAAACTCTCTCCTACAGTCTCCTAAAGGATGTTTTTCCAGCTGAGGAAATTCCGCCAGATCTATCTTGCGAATTGTTATTAGACCACGGTACCTACTTTGATGATAACGCAATATATTTTAATGACATCATTAATTTTAACTTTGAAGTAAACGGGTTAAGAATTTTTTTTGCAAAATTCTCAGTCCTGTAGCTTACTAGTAATTTACATTGTTTTCGTTAAAGAAAAAGAAAATAAAACATAAAAAACATCATTACCTACATACATTGGGTTCAAATACTAGAATGTATTTAGACTAGACTTTTTTCCTTCTAAGTTAGAGCAGTTAGATCTCAGCCCTCAAACTTATAGGGAGAGATCGTCATGTCACTTCAAACCTATTGGTATCGTCCACCTTAAAATTAGGGCCATGTCAAATTCTCGAAATTCCCATTTTGTCACAACCTCAAACAAGGACTCTAAAGCAAGGAAATGTCACTTATATTTTTCTCGCAACCTTTTACGCTAACTAAGGCTGAATATTGAAACTGAACAATGAAAATCTTGTAGTCAATTGTCTTTGCTTTGCTTTTAGTTCACTTTTGATCAATTTTCCAGTTAAGTTTTCAAAATCAAGTCACAAAATAAATCACTTTTGCAATGACCAACAAGCTTTGTTTCAGCCTCAGTTAGCATGAAAGGTTGCGTGAAAAAAATAAGTGACATTTCCTTGCTTTAGAGTCCTTGCCTCAATTCAGCTAAACTGTTGTATTGTTGATAAAAAGAAAATGAATGAAGGGCCGGGTGTGGTGCACGGAGTAAAAGGTCCCTTGATAAAGATTAGTTAGTATTTTAAACTGTAAAAATAAAATTTTAATTTTGTGATGATTTGACACCGCATAATTTGACATTGCGACAATTTCATATTGTGACAATTTGACATTATGACAATTTGACAATACGACAATTTGATAAAGTGATGATTTGACATTATGACAATTTGAGATTATGACAAGCACATTTCGATAATTGCACATTGCGACAACTGCACATTGTGACAATTGGACATTGCAACAATTACACATTGTGACAATTGGACATTGCGACAATTGGACATTGAGACAAGTGCACATTGCTACAACTGGACATTGCTACAACTGGACATTGCTACAACTGGACATTGCTACAACTGGACATTGCTACAACTGGACATTGCATAATTTGACATAGCAGCAGATTGACATTCCTGCAATATGAGACTGCAACAAATCAAAATGTGATCAAATGCTTACTTTGCCTCTGTGACGTTCTTGGGTGACATTTCCGTTGCTTCGACCAGATGGAGACGCGGTCGAATTTTGAGGGGCCGATCCAATAAAATTCTCCTCATTGTGGTGCTATAAATAATCAAAATTCAAATCGAACAAAAATGCTTAGGTAGATTTCAATTTTTATTACTTTATTTTTAAGGAATTGTTTAATAAGATTAGGGATCAAGGTTATAGAAAATAGTGTATGCCAAAATCCACGTTAAAATTGAAAAGCTGGACCAGTTTATCATTAACAAAAATTTCGCTTTTTATTGAAGTGGGATTGCTTATTCATGTAACTCTTATAATATTGGTACTTGGTTGGTGCTGAAATATGTTTATATGAAAATCTTAAAATTTCTTATATTTTTGTAACTTAGAAAGCTATAATTATCATCTATTAAGAGTTTCTGAATAAAAGATCACACATGAAATAGTTTATTCAAAAAATATATTTTGGTGAAAAATTAATATCAATTTACGAAGTTTTGAAATTAAACCCCTTTTCTGAAAAAATTTTGATGTTTTTCATTTATTCATATAAGTACTGTCCATGGCTTTTAAGATGATTTCAGAAATGAAAAAAAAAAGGTTTTGTGAATTCCAGCATGCTGTTTCAACATTGCATTATTTATTTATTTCAGGGAATTTCATCTTTTTTTATCAGTGTAAGTCAGCTCCCTCTAAAAGCCAGTCAATTATTTGATGACAAAAAAAATCTTGCGTGCTTTAATCTTTTAAAAGCTTTTTATCTCTTTTTACAAAATCTTTTTTTTTCAAATCACATTGTATTAGTTTTATACTAAATTCTTTATATTTTTTTTTTCAGATTATGTTTGTATATCAAGCAAAGTTTATCTCTATGTAAAACTTTTTTTGGTTTATTAATCGGGTACGTTTGGAAGCAAGACATTGATTTATTTAAACTCTAGCTTGGTTCGTTTAACAAGTAGATTTTTTTTCTAGAGAAAGGCATCAAGTTACTGTAAATGATTGCTGTTGCAACAATCTTCAAATGCATCAGACTCAAACAAATAAAACGTTCCTTTAATTCAAAATATTGTTCAGAAAAAAATAAAAATTCTTAAGAATTTCTCTGATATAATTACAATATGTAATTATTTATTTATTAGAATTCAATAATTTTGCCCAAAGGTATCTTAAGACAAGCTTTAAATCTAAATAAAATGTCGAATTAAGCAGTATTAAAAACAGTAAATGTATCCCTATCTTTCTAAACTATCAAAGTTATCCAATTAACATTTAGTTTAACTCAAGCTATCTTTATAAACAAAACTACAAAAAAAACTTAGTCATTAAAAAATGGGGAAGTCTAAAATTGACATTTAGACTAGAGGCCGGCGACCGTTTTCACGAAATTCCTACAAAAATCTTATGAAAATCTGCTAAGTAATTTTAGATATCTAACGGTTAATTCATTTAAGCCGTGGTCACATAACCACTACGACGGCCTTGCGAAACCATGGTCTATCCCGTTGTATGAATAGAAGTACTTATTCATATTAGATCAGTGGGCTGTAGGTAGTATCGTACGACCGTCGTAGTGGTTGTAATGATTATTACTTTATGTGACCGAGGCTTTAGCTTGAGACAATATAGAAAAGCAACATTTTTAAGAAATGTTGTAAGAATTTCTTAAAAAGTTTTGTGAATGCCCACCTGGCCACCAGGTTCGCTAGCCTTTACATGTAGTTAGGTATAGCTCAAGTTGACTAAACTATCAAAGAAAATTAAAACCTTGCTGCCGAGTCGAAAAAATAGAATTTTTACATACGTAAAATTGAGTCAAAGGTAAGCTAGATAGTTTGCTTACGTAATAAGTTTTAAAAGTTGAAAATGGAAATGCATCCAAAGTTGAGATTTGCGGTTAGAGTAATTAGGAAACAAGATTTTTTTAAAATAATAGTTTCTTACAAAAACAATTATAGTTTCGTTCAAATAATTTTAAATTTGATGTGCAATGTTGCCAGATTTGGTGAAATTTTGTGGAGCTGAAACTTGAAGAGGCTAAAGTCGAACTTTTTCGTTTTATATTTTGGTGGAATTCTACGTAATATCATTTCTGGCAACACTGAACTCATCATACAAACTCACCACAAATCGAGTGACGTCAGCGGTTGTCGGAGATGAGGTTGGTGACGGTCGACGATTTTTGAAACAAATAGCAAACCGGCTGATCCACCTGTGGTTAATGTTTTAAAACTTAGTTTGCGCCAAAAAGCACGTTACGAATGGAAAGCTAGAGATGTTTGTTAAAATGAAAAGTTTTTTCGTTTTTGATAGGGAGACAGCTTTGTTGTATGATACGATCGTAATTCATTTATAACATTGACTACTGGTTATAAACGATTTAATATCGAATGATAAGTTGTCTCATTATCACGAACAGTAAAAAAATTCATTATTAACATACTTGTCTAGCTTTTCACTTGTAACATTCATTTTCATGCTCAATCAGTTTTATAACATTGATTGGTATCAATTTAATGAAATGATAGAAAAGCAGAACAGTTCTCTAAATAAAATGTTTTTAGCTTTTATGTTTCAATGACAGATTAGTTGTATCATATGATCAAAACTTGTTTCATTCTTTATAGAAGTAAAAAAAATTATCCTCATGTTATAAGATCGTAACGTTTTGATAACATTGGCTACTGGTGTCAATATTTTAAGCATCTTACAATAACATAAAACAACAAAATTTTCTTTATTAACAAGTAGTGAATATTTTGTAAGATAGATAGCATTCCCTCTTTTATTAAAAAGCAATCGTTTCTTTTTCAACACAATAACTTAGCTTTTTGTAAGTTAACCTTAAGTAGTGGAACCAATGATAGACACAAGCTATATAACGGCACTGAGCTATTCCATTTTAAAACAGTGTTCTTTTAGAGTAGACCGATATAGCTTTTCTTTTGTAACGTGGATTTTCGGGGAAAAAACGTGCTTATAAGTTTTATTTTCTACTCGTATTTTTCGAGGACTAAGCTGTACCATTAAGACAAAAAGGGAAAAAAAGAATAATAGTTTTAACGAACAAAATACCTTAGCTTGGAAAAGCTTTATAAATTTTTTAAAGATTGTAACCATTGTTTCAAAAACTTTAAGGGCTGTTCATATTTGATGGTACGTCCTTGCGACTTAGTTAGAACTATACTTTGCAATGCTTTGGCAAGGCTGTGAACTTGCCTTAAAGTGGTCACTGCATGCAACTATTTTTAACCTATATTTGAAAACTATCAAAAGCTTGAGACAATAAATTGTACAGAAGTCGCAAAGTCATACGATCAAATGTCTAAAATATGGAGTTTGGCTGCTATCGCCTCCCCCCCCCCCAAGGTCAGGTTAGTTAGTATAAGTTATTTCTTATATTAAAGAAATTGGAAATATTTGCAAAAGAATGAAGTCATGATAATATTTTCAAGATAAGTTTTAGAATGAAAGTGTCTAACTTTTCTTTCGTGATGTAGTTTATCACTAAAAATATGTAAACTTTTTAACATTGATTTCTCTTGTCAAAGTTTGAAAGTTTGTTTTTTCGCGAACAGGCATGTTATAAAGTACGTTATCAAATGATAATTCTTGTGGTTTTAAGCAGGAAAATTTCAAATTAAGGAAAACGATTTTTTTATTTTCTAATTTATGCAATTAGATTTCATTGAAATGTGATCTTTTTCATCTCTTGCGAAAATTCAAAATGGCTTCTCAAACTATAGACCTGCATAAATTCATAGATTAATTATTTCTCTCCTGTATAAGTTATATGTCTTAAATACGCAGCAAAAAATTATTAAGTGTATATGGTAATCATGAATTGGATCATTAAATTACCTAATGTCTAGTGTTAGCCCAAATAATGAGCCATTTTCAAAATACTTGTCTCAAAATTCAATTTACCTATCCCTAACCTTAATGGGGGGACCATCGGGTCGGGTCATTGGCATCCCCAATCTTTGGTGAAATGCAACAACCTCACCTGTACAAGACCTGTCTGAAGGTTGAGCACATGAAACCATAGATGAAGAAATTGACGCTTGAGTTCAAGGTCATGAGACAATGCGAGATGGAGGCGAAGATGAGGGCCCAGTAGGAAACACCGTCGCAGTCGTGCTCGATACTCTGGGAAAAAAAGCACCAAAATTATTCGTAAATCTGGTACGCCAAGGTCGTGCTCAAATCTACATCGTTTTGTCTTCAGAAGCTTTCTTCTTTTTCACACGACAAAGACAACAGCTTAGAAAAGCATTCAAGAAAAACTCAATTACATTGATTACTCAGAGAATAAAAGCCAATACAATAGAATTACCTTTTTTCATTGAAATGGTTTCTTTAGAAATGTTTTTGAGCAATCAGATTTCATTTTGCTTATACATGTGATCGATTCCAACAAGAGAAAAAAAATAAAAAGTCTTTTTGAAGTAATGCAATCTAAGCTTCCATTTTCTCTAAAAATCTTTAAAACAGTCACAGAACAAGTCTTTCAAAAAAATTTGTAATTTCTTGTAGGCAAGTACTACTATAAAATTCTGAAACAAAGAATGAAAGTCTTGAATCTTAATTAGTTGCCGCGTCACACCAACCTTTTACTCCTCTCCGTTGTCCAATTTCAAAATAAAAGGCTGGTCTTTACATAAACTATAGGTGAGCCGCTGTCAATTATAGGTTTTTACTAACAATAAGCTTAACTAAATAGACCCCAACTTAGTTCTCAATTCTTGATTCACATCGGTGTTGCCAGATTTGGTGGAAAATTAAAATAAGAAAATTTAGCATCTTAAAGAATCTGCAAAGCTCTACTTGATTTTTTGGTGGAATTTTTATGTTTTTGGGGCAAAATTGTTTTTATTTGCTAACTAGTATATTAAGTTTCAATAACTAATTGAAACTTGTAATACGACCTAGAATATTTATCTCTCTATCCATGGTAATTAAGGTTTTATGACTTGGTATTACTATGGATAGATAGATAAATATTCTAGGGCGCATTACAAGTTCTGATTAGTTAATGAAACGTGATATACTAGTTAGCAATTAAAATCTCAATTAGATGTGCCCTAACCAGTACTATTTTTTTATCATAAAACTCTTGTTATGTATCAAATATTAATTCATGTTTGTAGAAATAAAATTTTTGAGGAAAAATCTTAATTCATTATTTAATTAATGAAGAGAAAAAAAGTTTGAAATGTGATTTCAGTGCTTGCAAATTAATGCATTTAATTGGAACATTTTAAAGAATAATTTGTTTTTGCTCATTAAGAATTTGTAAGTTAGGTGAAATTCAGAATGTGTACTAAAAAAAACAAACATCTTTGAGGGATATTCATTTAACAGTCTAGTCTATTTTGTACACAGCGCTGCCAAAAATGACATTGAACTTCAACCAAAAAATGTATGGTCTGTTTATGGTACGTGATGTAAAACACTTAAATATCTTCTTGAAATTCTAAAATATATCGGAAACTTTTAGACTTTTTCAACAGAGGGCGCAAAAAGCAATTTGTTAAAACATGAAATGTTTAAGTGCCATTTATCTTTTGTAATAATTTAAAGTTAAAATTTCCCCAAGAGGAATGTTCGAAAGTAATTTACATAATTCTTTTTCAAGTGTCGTGAGCCTTAGGTGAAACAAGTTCATCAAATGTTCATTAAAAAGTTTCACTATTAAATTAATTTGATTCTTAGTAACTTTATCTTTGATACAATGATTAAGTAATGTCGTTGAGAATTTAAAAATTAAAGTGTTAATTTTGTAAATGCTCTTTTCATCACGATACCAAATATCATACTTTTGGAGCGGTTGTAAGACCTCTATATATTTTACGCATAAATTCACGCCATGATTGAAGAGCTGGACCAATTTAAAAGTAACGATGATTCTCTTTTTTTATTGAAGTATGGCAACATAGTCGTATCATACAATCGTAATTTTTATAACATTGGTGCCTGGAAGCCAATACTCTAAATATTATGTGATTAAATGCCACTAGTGTTGTCAACAATACGATCGAAATTACCCCAAAATATGAACAAAATAATATATTTCCTACGCCAAGTCCCCAGTCGACTCGAAAACTTTTGTTCCACATTCGTGAATTTCCCCAGATCTGGCAACACTGAATGCAATCATAGTAATTAAAGATATTTTCATTATCAGGGATTACAGGCTTTATTAGACCTTGCTAATTAGTTGAAAGCTTGGCCTGTAGGGTAAAGGGCTGTTCACGTACGACCTTGCGACTTGGTTTAAACTACATTTTACAATGATTTGGCAAGGCTGTGAACTTGCCTTAGAGTAGTCACTGCATGCAACTATCTTGTAACCTATGTTTGAAAACTAGCAAATGCTTGGGACAATCAGGTGCAAAGTTGTACCATCAAATGTGAACAAGGCTTAATAAAGTCGGTTAGCCCGATACGGTCCGAGTCGGGAAATGTTAGCCGATCCCTATCTCTATTTTAAGGTCAACTGCCCGTTGTGGGCTAGAGCCAGTGTTCTTTATCATTGTTGCCAGAAACGAAATCAAAATTCCACCAGAATCAAAAGAAAATATCATATGATCTTTAAAAACTCTCCTTTAAACAGAAAATTTTAGTTTCATTTTCGGTGATTTTTTTTAGATCTTGTAAGATTTAAAATACAGACAAATATTCAAATTTTTCGAAATGTCTCTTGTTTACCTAACCTAACCTACCCTACCTTTCTCAGTGTCTCCAAGGTGAGGAACTCGTGGATGTTGATGATGAACCTCGGCGTGTGGCAGATGAAAAACAAGAGAACGATCATGAAGAGGACAACAGCCTGAAAATTTGATGATGTCACGTGTATTTTCTCAAAGATTTGATGTCACCTGTATTTTGAATGAACGTGTTTCGAGCTCCCGCAAGGGTATTAGAAATTCTTTTATTACGATTGCAATAATTGAAATTTATTCTAACTACTTTAAAAGAGAAGAGATGATATTCAAATTTATTTTTAACCATCTGTTAAAAATATATACAGTGATTGGTAGGTTAGGTTAAGTTAGATTATTGCATCCGTTGTATAAACCCAGAGTGGGTGGTGTAGGGGGCGGCAGACCCCTTAAATCACTTTTTCAATACCTCAGATTATTTTTTTTCAAACTAATAGAATTTTTGTAAGTAGAGCCGCAGTCATATAACCGTTGTGTCGAGTGCACGAAAAGTCTAGCTTGTTGTAGAAATGCAACAAATTTTTTGTATTTTTGCAACTGGTTAGACTTGAAGTTTCGTGCACCCAAGTTATGTGACCGTAGCTTAATCCATACATGTGGGTACCTAAATGATAATTTAATTTTTATAATTAAGAAACAAAGTTTGAATTAATTCTAAAATAAAATTCCTTCTACAATTGATTGTTACCTGTAGTCAATGTTATGAAGTTAATTTATTCAAAAATCTACGTTACAAATGAAAAGCTGGACCAGCTTAATAATAATGAAAATTTTGCTTTTTTATTGATTTGGGACAGCTTAATCGTATCATACGATCGTAATTTTAAATAACATTGGTACCTGTTGTGCTTCATTTGCCTTGCGCTGGGCTGAGGAGAAGGTCTCACCCGGTGTGCTACCGCTCCTTGCAGTTGGTTGTTGTAGTTGCTGAGGTGGACGATTGATCAATTGTCGGCGACGTTTGATCACCCAGTAAATCCGATAGTTTAAAATGCTCAAACAGATGAATGGGATGACACCCTAAAATTGTATATAAAAAAGATTACCAGAAATGAGTAAACTTCACCATAAAATTGAAACAAAATGTTTCCTTGTAATTTTTATGGAATTTCACCAAATATGGTTAGGTCTAACCTAACCCTAAAAAAGTGGTGCCAGATCTTTTATGGAATTATGATATATTAAAGAGTCTTAAATAATAATCAGTA
Organism: Apocyclops royi; assembly: GCA_900607525.1. Lineage (NCBI taxonomy): Eukaryota > Metazoa > Arthropoda > Copepoda > Cyclopoida > Cyclopidae > Apocyclops > Apocyclops royi. Next base: position 14,545 of record LR051121.1, read on the forward strand.
AGTTGGGTCGTTTTAAAATGGAAAAATACTCGACTGCTGAGATAAAAGAAAACATCATTAGTGCCCATGTCACAAAGTAAGGAACAGTAAATTAATTTGTCAGTTTATTTTCATCTTTTAAGATAGTGCTTTCAATAGTGAGTGACATTTTTTTTTTACTTAGGAACCCTTTTCGAAACACAGAATAAAAGTTTCTGTCTGTAAGACCAATAACCTCAGTGTTTTCCTCATTAACCTAGACAAGAGAACGAGAGAGGGGAGAGAGAGAAGAAAGAGACGGAGGGAGAAAGTGAGAGAGGGAGAGAGTGTTATCGTTAAGAAATAAGAATTATTTTTACATAAACTTTAGATATGAAAATTAAAGTGATTTAGCCTTTGGCATTTTTTCCAAACTAATAAAAGTTATAAAGGCAAGTATATTTTTAAAAATCGTGTACTCAACCGTGTTGCCAGATTTGGGGTAATTTTTTAAAACCTAAACACCTTAGTACGCTAATGTAGTTCAAGGATCCGGGAATTAACAGACTTAAAAATGTTTTTAAAAAGTTTGATGGAATTTTTAATGTTAATTTTTGGCAACACTGGACTACTCGAATCGATTGACTTTTGAAGAATCAATTGTCGCAATATAAAGATGTCGCAAAATGAAACTTGTAACTTTTTGGCAACACTGGTACACGAACAGATTGACTTTTGAAGAATTAATTTGGCCTCATTCGAAAATGTCGCAAGATGAAACTTTGAACTTGTAACTTTTTGACTTTAAAACACTATATAACCTCACCTAACTTATACCTAATATGTATGGGTAATGCCCCTAGTCCTGCCGGGGGCTCTAGTGGCACAACTGACCCCGAGAGACCCATTGCGACAATTTTAGAATAGCGATAACATGGGAATACTCACAGTAAGAAAATAGCGAAATCTTGACATTGCGATAATATGTTAATTTCGGCAAAATGAAACCCTCCCATTTTTTTACCTGTATCAAGAGTCTAGCGGCATTGACGTAAAATATGACGTAATGATATTGAAGCCTCAGTTCCGTCGGAGACGCCAAAGTTCTGTTCACCTTTTCCATGGT
>LR051123.1:0-15443 GCA_900607525.1 Apocyclops royi
GTGTTGCCATATTTAGGGAAATTACCAAATATCGAAACTATCCACCTTTGTGTCTGCAAGAAGTCTTATAGAGAGCTCATAATGTGTTTAGATTTATGAGAGAAATTCTAATAAAACTTTTGGCAACATTGGTTGTGATTTTTTCAAATTACCTTGAATAGACCATAGAAAGCAAAGCCCCCACAAATTTTTCAGAATATGCCTTTTTCTAATGATCATTTTTCAAATTGTCAAATTTCTCATAGAGTCACTTAATATATAACACTGATAAACTTAACAAAGGCTATGCGAGGGAACCAGCCTCTAGCCCTGTCTGGAGCTCTGTGAACCCGATTTACTTTTAGTGACAATGAAATAATATTTTATTTACCCAATTTTGTATCAATTAGAAATTATCAAGACTACAAACATCAAATAAAAACAAAGAAATAAGCATTATGAGAAAAAACTTTCTTGACCCAGGTGTAGACTCGAACTTGGGTCCCTCTGCTCCGAATGAGACTCTTCTATCCACTCAGCCATTTGTCATGTGACGGTGTGAGATGTCGCCATTTTGATGGAAACCCATTTAGATAGACATCCCTTCTCAAAAAATACCTACTTTTAAACAAAAAATTATTTGCAAGTGCAATAAACAACCATTAATGACTATTCATGAAAATAAAATTGAAGTAAGAAAAAAAATTACCCATAATTAAAAGCAGTGTTGTCAGATTTGGTGGAATTTCTGAAAAAAAATTAAACTGTATATTTTTTCTTCACAGTGGTTTTTATTGGCAATACAACAACTTTTAGGTTTCTGGTTGAATTTTTCACGGCATTTCTGGCAACATTGAGAGAGAAACTGCCTTGCTTACAATAAGACCTCTTAAATCATTTTCAAAAAAATAAATGCCCTAGCTTATTGTTCATATTATGGAATGTCAAATTATCGCATGGATGTACCATTAAAAAATCGATGAGTAATCTCCTTTTGTATTTATGTTTAGTAAAGTAGTTTAAAAATTTTTTTTAAGTTATTAACTACAGTTTTAAAATTTTCAATTCGCAACAATTTTACATTACAACAATTGGATATATGACGGAAATAAACTGCACACAACTGAGTCGAGATTGACCGTCTAGCATACTATGGTCGGTGGTTGTGCCACGCTGAGCTTTTGGAAACGAAAAAAAAGAATGTTTCCCTTGTCTAAAGAGCACGGCTTTTACATAGAGCTTTGACGGACTATGAAAAAAAATTTCCCAACATTATTCGCTAAAGATATAAAAACATCAAAAAATTGTAAGAAGAAATTCATTTACATTTTTTTATCTACAGTGATTTCATTATTGTTAAAATATGAAATTGTTCAATTATTATGTTACCGCACAAAAAAAAATAGTGATTGAGGAGTCTCAGAGCCCCAAGCAGGGCTTAGAGCCGGGGTTGGGACTGGTCCCCCTTATATAGGTTAGATTATTTAGTTGTAAATACATTTATTTTTTTACGACTATACGGGACATGCCACAATTTTACAGTTTGACAATGCGAACTTTCTTTCATGGTCAGGGCTAAAAATTACATTTGGAAAAAAAATAATTGAAAAAGAAGTTTTGAAAAAAAAGTTTGAAAGAGTTTACAAAAAAATTTAAATTATGACGAAATTAATTTTTTTTTTTTCATGTCAAGAAATATAAGTCAAATTATGAAGTTGTTCAAAGTCTTTATTTAATCTTTGATTTTCTTTGTTAAACTAAAGTAGAAAAAAAATATTTTTCTGATCATAACAAAACTCTTTTAGTATAATAATAATAACTTAGAATTTAATAGAAGTATTAAACCACTATACTATATATACAAAATGAAGACGATAGTTGACTTTTCATGCTGTGCTGTAAAAACAGTCAGAAATAGTGGAGCTTGCTGGCTAGGGAGAAATTATTTTTCTAGCCTTTCCTAGGTGATCAGCTCAGGCTATGTGTTAATGAGATAAAGAGCCGGGCTGCCCTTAGGGCTGCTTCAGGCCATCAGGCCAACGCATATTTCTTCAGTCCAACTCGGCCCGAGCATAAAAAAACCAGTCCGTGACGACTACCAAATATAAAGTTAATTTCTTGAGTACATAAATTGTCATGTCAAATATTTGATACAAATTGGGTAGACCGATGAAAATGCGACCAACTTTCGGAAAGGTTTTTGCACCATATTGTTAAAGCTGCATGATTTTTATTACATCCGCGGATTGTAAAATTCATTTAGAGTACTGTGATGTTAGAAAGAAAAGAAAAAGATTACATTCATTTTGGTGTTAAAATGGAGAAAAATTCACCGATTATCGAAAGTTGTCATGCGGGAAGGGCCCCAAAAAGATATTATCAAGGCCTTGGGTGTACCTACACAGAGCAACAGTTGTTGAGTTTTTCAGAAATTCAGAGAAACTGGTTGGAAGTGGGCTTATAGGACCTTAGCCAAGGGCCCGGGGCCCCCGCTCATCCCTAGCATGGATGCTTGATCTGGTGGAATTTTCTGAATCAAATAGAAAATTTTTTAAGTATCTGTTGGACTTGAAATAGACTATTCAGTCCCAGAATTGCTTGTAAAGTAAAAAATAAACGTTAAAATTATTGCAATTTAAATTCAATGTAAGTTCTGAAAAGAGAAAGTACGTGAGAGGCCTTTTCCCAGAAAGGAAAGGTTGCGAGATATCTCTTAAAAAATTCCGCTTATAAATTGTACAAGTGACAGACATATTTGCTAGAAAATGTTCGTGAAAATTCGACCAAGTTTTAATTAAAATGTACCTTCTACTAAAATCTCCTTTTAATTACAATAGTTAATTCTTGTACTATTTGGAAATTCTACCAAAATCATTTTCAAATGATATGACTAAGCTGTCCTATTTCTGTAAAAAGAATAATTTTATGGTGGAAAAATTTGTTAACTTTTTTAGTAGTAACGTGAATGTGCTAAAAAATAAGATTTTGAAATTGTCACTGTCTTTACCTAAATAAAAAATATCTTAATAATTTTTTACTGAAAGAAAATTTTCAAGTTAGGCTTTGGTCACAAAACCATTGCATTGAGCGCATGAAACCATAGGTCTAGTCTGTTGTTCAAAATGCAAAGAAGTATTTTTATTTGTACAACTGGATAGACTTGAGGTTGATGTGACCGAGGCTTTAGTTAACACGAATTCTAGACAATTCATTTCCAGATAATATAATTCAATACTATAGGACATAAACTTCGACTCTTTGGTTAGCCCATATCTGTCTTTGTGTTATTATATCCATCTTTTGGTTCACTCCTGAGGGAGTTGATTGTGTCAACTATGATAATGAGATTTTGTCGATAATAAAGACATTTTAAGATTGAAAGTTTTAAGAATACAAGTTACCTTACCAGAAGTCAGTGTTAGACATTATGATCGTGGTATATGACTAGGTAAGGTGTCCCATAGAAAAAACCAAAACTTTTGCATATACCTAATAGTCTGGAACAACTTTTCAATCGCGGATTTTCGTGTAAAATAACTTGATAACAATGACAACAGAAGTCAATGTCAAGAATGAATTACAATTGTATGATATGACTAAGCTGCTCCACTTAAAAAAGCAAAATTTTTCATAATGATAAACTAGTCTAGCTTTTTAATCTTGATAAGGTTTTCATATAAAAAAACTTTTAAAGCATTGACTACAGAAGTTAATGTAATAAATGAATTATGATCATATGACACGACTAGGCTGTTCCAATTAAAAGAAGCAAAATTTTTCTAGACTTTTATACTTGTCTAGCTTTTCAATCGTATTGTGGATTATCACATAAAATAACATAGAAGTCAATGTTATAAAAGTTAGTTACATTTGGATCTCTACTCAACGTGAAGTCCATTACAACATAATATGTTTTATGACTGATATTAACTTATTACAGATTAAGTACTTTCAAATTACATGTATTTATTCATATTTCTTTTGGTATCACAGTTTTTTAACTTCATGTAGAATATCATAATTGATGCATGACATATTTGAAATTAGATACATATAGCAATTACATTCTTTAAGAATGATGTAAGTTAATAAATGCATACAAGCACTAAAAATTCAACAGAATGTATAAATTTGGATAAAAACTGCAAAAATTAATATTACTCCCTAATACTTGATATAAATTTTCTGTTAAAGCCTCGGTCACACATCGAGCTATTGAAACTTGAAGTCTAACCAGTTGCACAAATAGTACGTGTACCTCTTTACAGTTGTATAAAGAGTTAGACTTTTATTTTTGTGCACTTGATGCAGTGATAATATGACTGCAGCTTTAGTGAAAAAAACAGAATAAATTATAAATGATAATATAATATATTGGTTAAAAATAGATAAAGCTTTATGAAACCAACATGACACGGTAATTTAAACACTTTTTAAAACCAAGTACATTAACAAAAAAGTATTATAAAGCAGAAACGCAGTCAAGATCATAGATATCTCTGCACCTTAATAATCAATAGAAGTCTATGACAAGAAAACAATTTCAAATAGAAAATAGTGATTTGATTCATTTTTGTGAAACTTTTTTTTTCTTTAAATCAATACTTTTCTTTTTAATATTCTAATTGTCCTAACATTACAAGTCAAATACATGCAGATAATTAGAGGAATGCTTACCATGGAAACACTAATGATAATTACCTTTTAATTAGCTATCATTATCCCGACCTAGTAAAAGTTTCTCATAAAAAAATCGATTACGGTTAATGTAAAAAAATTATTTTTATTCTTTTATGATATGACAAAGATTAATTTCTTTTGTTTCTACAAATGATTAAAAAATTATCTATTCTTATATCAGTGCTTTACATAGTATTCTACATAAGCTAGCATTCTAATAATAGATCAGCCAACTAGTGATTGTTACTATTACGAGCTAGGCTAGGTGATTACTGACAATCAAGACCTTTTGATATCTGTAGTTGTAATAAGAGAAATAGCCAAGGTATTTGGAAAGAAGGTAAGACCAGAACAAGAGCAAATTGTGATGTCACAATTAAAATATCTCAAAAAATCTCTCAGTACTGCCAGAAAAGACGACTGATAATTTCACCACATTTACGTCTTGATTTTTCTACTTCCATATTTCTGAATTCCACCAAATCTATAGTCACTGAATTGATTTACCTTAAAATTGCCAGAAGAATATTAAGTTATGTTTTAAATTCATGACGTCATGACAATGCATTTGATTTTTTTGAAAATTGATTTTACCTTTTTTTCAAATACTAAAGAAATACTTGAAATATTGAAAAAGAAATAATTACACAATTAAAAAATCAATACAAAACTTGAATATTGCTGCCAAGCTATTTTTAAATACATATTTAAGTAGCTAAAAATATTTCATTTTATAATCTCAAACAGTATTGCCAGGAATGATACAGAAATTCCACCAAACTATTAATAAAACACTGTGATATTTAGTTTACACCCATTCCAGAATCCAGACTCGTATGTTTGACAAAATTTCACCAAATCTGGCGCCACTTAACTCACTCACAAAATGCAACAAATTTTTACATTATTACATTCCTCAGTCGCATAACCATTGGGTCAAGCGCACAAAACCATAAGTCAAGCTTGTTATTCAAATCCAAAAGAAGTATTTTTGTTTGTGCAACTTGATAGACTTGAGGTTTTGTGTGCCTGACCCAATGGTTAAGTGAATGAGGCTTTAAATAAGAGGTGAATGGAAAATGCTTACATAGTTTTTGAATTGCAAAAAATGCAACTTGGTTTTGAAATCAGCCCATGGATCAATAAAGATTGCATAGGATAATGCAAATAGGGCAGAGCTATTTGACAGGATAAAAAATTGCTCTTCTTTTTAACAGGGGCTAAAATACAAAATTTCTGAAGCATTAAGTTAGGTTGAATTATATGCCCTTGTTGAACAATGTAGTTGTCAAATGGGTTTGTGTCAAACAAGTTAGCTATGCTTCAAGCATCACTATGCCTTTAATTATTTGAAATCTTAATGTCTAGTAAAATATAGATTCACTGACTTGAGTCAAATTTTAAATTACTGAAATTCTCAAAATAACTTACAAAAATATCATGATCTTAGACCTTTAATATTGACTTTAAATATTAACCAACTTAACCTTAACATACATTAGAAGTCTGGCATCTAACACTATCTTAAATATTTTTTTTCAGTGAGATCTGAATGGTTTAATAAAGAACAGCAATCCTGAGGGACTTGGTTTGAGGCCCTGCTATGGTAGATATTTATATATAAAATGATATGAATTAGATAATGTTAGAGATTCAATGATTTCAATTTACAGTTTCCTGTAGTTTTTGTTTTGTGGTTTATATCATAGTCATTAAAAATACCTTGAACTGATCAACTACCCAGCCCTCTTGAGTTAGTTCCAAAACCCATCACAACATGTCATTTGGCGCTGCATGCAGGACCAAAATAGTAAGACCAAATACTGTTTTATTTCTATAACATCTTGGACACAGTGTCTTGGTCCTGCATGCAGTGCCAAAACACCCCTATAAACTATTTCATGAACTAACTGGTGTGGACAGTCTAAGAAGTATTTCAATGTCTAATGTTTATATACATTGGATGCCTGTGATTTAGTTTACTTTAAGTTTTCACATTAATATCAAGATTTGTGCAAGAAAAGTGTTAGAGTCCTGTGGACTCAGATTAAGTTCTAGTATCTTCACAACAGCGCAGAGAGAATCAGACATTAGAATCCTGTGGTCCGTCTGCAGTATTACAGTTCTGTGGTATAGGAAATTTTTCCATCAAATTCATGATCATAGATTCCAATTTATCCATCCTTGCATCAAGGTTTGTCAGACTTCTTTGAATCTCATTTTCTTGCTCGAACCAGATATCTCTTTTTTCATAGGTTGAAAGTCGCCTGGCATCATTTTGCTTTCTCTCTGGCAACATTGAGTCTTCTGCAAAAAAATTCATATTTGAGGGAAAATGGTAAATTTCACTACCACAAATTGCTGTCTATCTTGCAATTCTAGCCAAGTTTATATTAAAAAATTAATTTTGTAATTAATTACCTTATTAATTAATTAATAATTATTATATTAATTAATTAAATAGCCAGTCTGTTTAATTTTCAACGTATTAAGAAAAGTTAGTCACGGTTAGCTTGGTAGACAGTGGTGCCAGCTTTGGTGGAATTAAAAAAGTTAAACAATAAGATAAACCATCATTACATAGATGAATGGATATTTTGCTTGGAGTTTGGTGAAATTATATTATAATTTCTGGCAACACATAATATAGCAAGCCGGTTAATGGCATAAATTGAAGTTTAAAAGCAATGAAAATTATGGAAATATCAAGCAAAACACATAAGATTTAAGCAAGCCTCGGTCACATAATTTCGAGCGCACGAAACTGAAAGTCTAGCTTGCTGTTCAAATGCTAAGAAGTATTTGTATTTGTGCAACTGGTTAGACTTGCAGTTTCGTGCACTCGACGTAGTGACTATATGAACAAGGCTTAAAAATTTTAGACTTGTGGTCAATATTATAAAAGATATTATATGTGACGAGTGAAAAGCGAGACAAGTTTTTTAATGATTTTTTTTTTTACTTTTTTATTGTCAACCTAACCTAACCTATTACAATGATACCTGGTGACATATCGTAAGGTGAGGTTGGCCTTAAAATTCCTGAGGATTTTTTTCGACCTCTTTTGGGACCAGCTTCTGTCTCCACCAAAGCTGTGGTCCACCTGGTCGAGCTAGCTGAATTGGGAGGAGATCTGAAATGACAGGTGAGCAAACAGGTTTGCATGTAAGTGTGAAAATTTATTGAGTTTAATTAAACCTTTTAAGATATAATTAACTTAATAATATCTTTTGGTTCATAATTGTTTAAAAATTATTTTTGCTTGAGAAAAAAATTCTTTGTGTTCTCTGTTAAAAATAAATTGATATGTTTCAAATTTAAATTTGCAAAATGTCATTTCCTGAAGCATCAAATTTAAAAATGTTTTGAAGTTTCATTTTTTCTACCTAGTAAACAAAAGTCTTGAAGTCTTTCAGCTCCAACAATTAATCGTTACCTTGAATTGAGTTTCTTGAATATATTAAAAAAAAATGGAATAAATCACATTATAATTGTGACCATGTGGAAAAGTGAAAATTTGCAAATTGCAACAAATAGAAACCATCGACATTAACCCTAGACTGCTCACACTTTTTAGTTCCAAGAATTGATTAACAGGTTTTGGAGCCACATGTGGGACCAAAGCAGTGTGACTAAATACACATAAATTTATCTTATATTTTGGTCACACTGTTACTCTTACCCGCTCAGCATAACTGCAGTGGACAACCCGCTCGGACCTGCACTCGAATATCGATCCCCAATGGCTCGGCTCGAACTTAACCTCTCCAGAAGTCTAAAATACATTTGTTCAAAAAGTAAATGTTTTATAAATGTTTTCTCTTCAGACAAAATTAAGTTTTGTAGAATAAAAATATATTTTTAATTAATTCTATTTAAGGAAAAAATACTAAAATTCAGTGTTGCCAGATCTGTTGGAATTCCTTAAAAATTGAACAAGAAAGTTTAGTGTCTATAGAGTTATCAGAAGAGAACATTTAACATTTTGTTCCATTTTTGGTGGAATTCTTCTGAAATTTCTGGCCACACTGCTAGAATTGGCCACATTCAATTGAAAAAACTTCATTAAATCAGAAAAGAAATCTCTATCTCTACTTAAAAAATATAATTAACAGTAATGATAGGTATTAAAAAAAAAAATCTTTGATACAAATTTTTTACTGGACCTTGAGACATATTGATTTTCCACTAATTGAAATAAAGATAATGAGACATCGATGACTAATTAGGTCAAAGTATATTTTTTCATCTCACTTTAATTTCCCATAAAAGGACACAAAAAATTAGGATAATTATTGGACAATGTTGCTAATTACATCATTTAGATTTTTGTACGCCAAAGTGCACTTATTAGGTTTAATGAAATTTAAGCTGTATTTCAAAAAAAAAAATTCTAAAAATAGAAATTTGTGTGATTACTGATAGTAAATATTTCTTGCATAATTCAAATTTATATCCAAGAAAATTTTAGTATTAAAATCAAAATATAAAAAATACTAGAAGATTCCAATAGTATAGTGCTAATAACAAATAAGCGAAAAATATTTTTTTGACACATAACTTTCTGGTGCTTACGTGTTTGATCATAGGGTCACAGTAAAAATATCTAATTTTAGATATTCTTAGTTCTATTTCAAAAGGTGTCTAAAGGGGCCTGGTAGCCCTAGCAGATAGATTAGGATAGGATAGGTTCTAACATTCTAGAATTTAGACATTTTGAGTGGGCCCTTGACCAAAATAGCTTACCTTGATCTGAGATCTTTTGGTGAGACAACAGAGCGAATACTGTTTGAAAATTTTCGATCGTCACTACCTGAAACCAAAATAGAACACAAATTATCATTGCTATACAAGTAAAGAATATTAAGGAAGATTGCATCATTAATACTTTTTATTATATCATCTGCATATTTCTATATTCTATGATATTTTCTGAGTCAAATTTAGAAAAAAAAGCTTCAATTTGTTACCAATTAATATTTTATTTTCATATTGTCTTATAGAGCTTCGGCAGATGTGTTATAATTTGGAGGCATTACAGTGATAAAGCAAAAAAGCAATTTAAAATAATGTTTTGGAGAGCTGCGAGGGTAATTTCATGTACTACCCTGACAATATTTTTTCATAATTTTTACCGCTTTATATTGTATCGTCTAAAAATTATTGCTCATATGCCGAATCCCTTAAAAAGAAGTATGAAAATAATACACTAAAAGATAAAACACAATAGCTTCTATGTCAAAATTGACAGATTAAAATATCATAAAAGAAAGATACATGCAGAAAATATTAGAAAGATGTCTATTCATCAGATATATTAATAGGATATAGAGTATAAAAAGTGAATTTACTTCCTTTTAGAAATAAAAGACTTTTGTTACAAAACAACTAATTAGCTTAAATCATCATTATTCAAACTCAAAGGTGAAGTGGAGAGTTAGATACTATAAAAAAGGTCTAGTTAGCACAAACTCATCAACTTTTCTAAATTTTATAAGATTGGTACCTGTGCTAAGTCCATCTGAAACTTGACCCTTGAACTTGTTGACAGCTCGTTTTAAGAGAAGGACCTGAAAAAAGTTGTCAGACCCTCACATGCATTGTCATACTTCTTTACCCCAGATGGGGTTTTAAAGAGATTTAGAGAGAAAAATATTATAGTCTTGCAAACACTTTAAGCTTTAGTCAGATGGTTTGTGACTAAACTGAGAGAGACTTGTTTTAATTTTCAAATTTGTCTTATGAGAGATTAATAAGTTAATGTCGTTGTAAAAGTGAGTTCTCATGACTAGGTAATCTATAAGTCAATTCTTAATACATCTATTAGCTTGGACAGATAATACAATATCAGTGTAATGACTTTTCAATAAGCTTCAATGTAGTATAACAACATTTAAACAACATACTTATGTCAAAATTTAATGAAATGAATCTCAGTTGGTTCAAGTTCAATGTTTGAAAAATGAACTTCTCCCATCTTCTGTGATCACACAATTTTGCCTTTTTTTAAACCCATCATAAGTATGTTGCTTTTAGAATAAGATTCCATCAATTTACAAAATAACATACACTAAGACATCAATATTTCATGATCTAATAAAACTCTGTTCACAAATGTCATTAAAGGTTTGTTGTCATGGACTCAAAACCACTGCGTAAAACAAATGCATAAATGACTTTATTAGGAATTTTTCTATCTCAGTCATCATCGCATCCATTTTATGCAGTCGTTTTGAGTCCGTGACAATTCACCTTAATATGTAATTGAATTTTATTTTCTAATATTTTTTGAGATTTTCGATTTTTTAATAAAACTTTGAAGTGTGTCACGGTTAAGATAAAAGAAATCTTTGAAATTATGTCAAGAGGACATCTAGTTTATAGAAATTAATTTATTGAAGATTAAACCTTTGAAGAATGAACCCATTTTGAAAGTTGACGTCATTTAATATCTAAATAAAACTTTTTGTTGTTTTTTAAAGCAATCCCAAAAATTTTGCAAGGTTCTTTAAGTACATGTAAACTATAATATTTTTTATCTTTGAATCTAAAAATTATAGTTCATGCGCAAGTTCTAACCTAACCTAACCTAACCTAACCTAACCTAACCTAACCTAAAAGCTTACTAATGTATGTATGTTTTTTCTGTTGCTGATATGGAAAAAAACATAGTTCTATAGGTTTTTATAAGAAACTTTAAGTATCTAAGAACTATATCCAGTTACTTTATCAAAAGTTTATTTAGAATGAAAGCAGTAATTCCACCAAATTTGGCACAACTGCTCACTTATCATTAATAATCCTAATGTTTAGGGTTATGTACACTTCAGTTCAGGTAATGGAGTGACTCGAACTTGAGCTCGAGCTCATACCCGGCATCACAGCTTTTTGACTGAGCATTTATTACCATTATTAGTATAATGCACTTGCATAGTTTATTAGTATAATTTATTAATATAGTTTATTAGTATTATTATTATAATTTATTAATATAGTTTATTAGTACTATTATTATAATTTATTAATATAGTTTTTAGTACTATTAGTATATTTAACATCACATCTTCAATCCGTATACATGATTTAAATATTATATTAAGCCCAGGGAACAATTTTTGTACGCCATTACTAAGAAATATTAAAATAGAAATATTTTAACTACATCCGTGCTGGTTACCGGATTCTGAGGAATGACAAACAGGATTTGTACCAGTGTTGCCAAATTTGGTGGAATTTATTAAATGTAAAGTATTTGATAAAGCATTTAAGTAAAATTATTTTCAAAAGACTTGGTGATATTATTATATTTTTTGGTCAAATTTAGTCGTCATTATAGGCAATACCGTCCATGGTCCGTTTTTGGAGCTTTTTTATGATTAGGTATTTAGCAGTGATGCTTTTTTACACAGATATTGGTCAGGTTTTTGCAATGGGAGGTTGTGCATGCAAACTTTGGCCGCTAGGATCACTGCCGTTAAAGGCATTTGGGTATTGTTTGAGCAAGTAGAAACATTTTCTTTATCTTTGTAATGATCTAGTCTATACTTTAATGACTATCGCACTTGACTAAAGTTTTGATACCTGCTCTCTTAAGTCTTGTTCACATTTGATCGCATGGTTTTGTGACTTGTGTACGATTGATTGCAGCTAGCTTTTGCTAGTTTTCAAATATAGGTTAAAAAATAGTTGCATTCAGTGACTACTCTAAGGCAAGTTCGCAGCCTTGCCAAATCATTGCAAATTCTATTTCTAACCAAGTTGCAAGGTCGTACGATAAAATGTGAACAGCCCTTTACTGCAAATGATTATTTTAATTATTAGTTGAAGTTACAATTGTCATTTTTGTAATTGGTCATTTTAAAAAGATTATAGTTGCATTTTGACATTTTTGTAAGTGTTTGAATTTGCAATTAGCCATTTTCATACTGATATGATTTCTAAATGGTCCTTTTTGAAATTGGCATCAGTTGCAACTGATCCATGTTTAAGTGGTTGCTGTTGCAAAAAGTCTCATTTGAAACAGGTCGAAATTGAAGAGGTCATTTATGAATTTATGTTTGTTTGTTTCTGTAAACAATTCGTTATTATATTTGGACTATCAAGTTGTTATTCAATGTCTTACCTGAGCAGGTGTTAATGGAGGTTCGTGCTGTGAGACTTCGCTGAGAATTTTTTCTAATCGCTTGTCTGATATTTTGTAAAAAACAGTTCTCCGCGACAGGTCGCAAGTGAGAACGAGGTTTCGTGAAAACGTTTGTGCGAAGGCCTTGTAAAACTCAAGAACTTCCTGCGACGAAAAATGGAAAATATCAAAATTAAAATTCTGTATGAAAAAACTTACTCAAACTAACCTCAGTGCAATGAGGCGAGAATTGGTGGAATTCCCTGAAACAAGAACTTGAAATGTGTTGTTTAATTTTGGGCAGAATTTTGCTGACATTTCTGGCAACACTGCTAGGTCACATACAAGAAAGTACATAGACTAGTGCGTACATTGATAAAGCTATTTCAATGCCACAAATAAGAGAGAAATAACTAGTCAAGGTTTTATAGTACCTGTCCTAAAATATGAGTAAGTTTGACCTAAAATTAAATTTCCACATAAGATAAATAACTTTTTTATCAAAAGGAATATCTATAAGCTTTCTTTAACGTTAAAAATGAATGCATATCCACTATTAAACGTGTGAAGGTTTCGTTTCCTTGAAATAAAACATTTATAGATCTGATATTTTTAGAGGCGAGAGCATTCATAACTTTTTAGTGACGTCAATGTGAGGTCGTGCTAGAAAACTGGTCGCTTGGTTTGAAGTTATTGGTACCTAGATTTCATCGACTTATGTTGAAAATAATTTTTATTTGTCATTAAAATGATGTATTTTTCAACAATGGTAAAACTTTTAATGCCTACTAGAGATGTCTAGAGAAAACGTATGTAGATCAGAATTCGATTTCCCAATGAATTTAAAAACCTGAAAAGCTCCCAATATACTCTAAAGCATTTAGCCTTGGTCAAGTAATCACTACGAAACCATTAGTCTAGCCCATTGTACAAACACAAATACTAAAGAATTGGCTAGGCTTGTCAGTAGTTTCATGCGACCGCCGTAGTGGTTTCGTGTCCAAGACTTTATGAAGCACGCATTCAAAAGAAAATTTCGATACAATATAAAAGAAAAAATTATAATCTTTAATGAACAAGTCAACCTTGTAAAGCTTCAGTTTTGTTGCAACAACTAAAGGTAATAGAAAAATTTCTATCTTAGTCATTGTCGTAGACATTTTACGCGACGATTTTGAGTCCATGACAACGAACCTTAATTCATTTGAACACAAAGACAAAATTTTTGACAAGATCTTTTGAGTAAAAAGTGAGCACACTAACAAAAGAAACATAATTATTTTAGGGCAAAATTGCTAACTTATTTTTGAAGTCAGTACCCTGTATAGGCTATTTTGGTTTGTTCAGTAGCTATAACATACTAAGGCGATATGTTTTATCCAGATAACTAAGTGCTAGTTTCACCCAAAGTTTAAGTGTAGAAAAATAGAATAACAAGATTGCCAGTTTTGTCAATTGATCCACTTCATTTTTTTGTTTACATACCTAAGCAGAAACTAAACTAATCAAGAAAAAATGTCTCGAAACATGATTAAACACATTTGTTGTTCATACGCCAACAAAAAGAAGAAAAAATAACCTTGGTTGAAAAAAATATGAACCAAGTCGGGTCAGACACATGTCCATCCCTACTCTCTCCAAAGCTGGCAGTTATGATCCTCTGTTGCCAGATAACTAAAAACTTATGTATTCAAAAGTAACACAATATTTTTTCCGACTTTGGGTGAATTTGATGACATTTCTGGCAGCACTTAGACTATCCCTGGTTGCTCCTAAACTAGAAATTACCTTAAGTCTGTCGATATTGATAAAGTGAATGTCGCAATACGTCAGGGCTCGAACGTGGACCGCTGACTTTGCCAAAGTGTTTTCACGCCACTGCGCATCACCGAAGACGTCTCCTGCGCTTAAAAATGCAAGGATCTCTCCATCCTAGGGATAGAAGGTAACTATAGGCAACAATGGTGAAAGTTTGGATGTCTATGTTTACTTCTTTTCTCAAACCAATGGGTGGGTGTATGGCGACTAAAAATGAACTTGCAGGGCAGCTAAATTCTCCCCTACTATGCTAGAGTAGTTTGATACGATATGGTAATAATAACGAACATTAGATTAGCCTAACTTTTCAGGAGCTAACTTTAGCTCGTCCATGCTAAGACAGTTACATAAATTATCAGAGCGGTTACAACAGCAGGAAAATGTTTCAAAAATTCATAATTATTCTTTATAAATCTTTTCTTACTTCCACATAAATTGAATTGTGAGCCTCAGTTAGAAAACCATTGGGTCGAGCATACGAAACCTAAAGTCTAGCTAGTTGCACCAATCAAAACACTTTTATTGCATTTGCAAAACAAGATAGACTTATGGTTTTGTTCTCTCGACCAAAAAGTTTTGTGACCAAAGCTCTAATTAATCTAGACTACAATTTTTTGGGTTTTAATCCAAGGTCCTGACAAAATCGTTCTATGATGAAAATAAGTTTTTGATTTTTTATTTAGAACTTGTGTACTTCAGCGAAACTTAGTTACACACCAATAGTGACTTAAGAAAAACACTTCTTTCTGCCTAATTAAAAGAGGTAGCTTATTCTGCAATCAGAACCTGTATAACTTCTAACGATCCGGCGACGACAAATCCGAGCTCTTTGATGCTTTCGCCT
>LR051125.1:0-10645 GCA_900607525.1 Apocyclops royi
AGTACAAGCAAAACAAACATTTTCTTACCTAAATAGCTTTCTTGAATGATTTTTATTTGTACATCTCTAATCAATTTTATGCAATAATCGGTTATAATAATAGATATCATTCACGTAGAAGTAAGACACCGTGATCGATAAAAAGTTTCATTATTTTAATGAAGCGGGATAGCTTATTCGCATACCATTAACACCCGGCTTTAGACTAGAAAATCAATTACGTTATAAAAAACCTGAACGGAAAAGACACACCCACTAATCTTAGAGGGGGTAAGTCATTTTCGTAGTTCGACTATATGAAACTGCAATTCGGATCTCGTTTTTATACGTACAGCCGAATATTTGAATCTCGACATTCTTTTTTCAGAAACCTTGAAATTGAATATCATTTGCATTAATTTCAGGCTTCATGCAGGACCGGGTTTTGAAAAAGAAATGTCCTGAATTGAGTACGAAGCCTACCAAGAACCTACAGTCCACGTGACGGAGAGAAACATCGTTTTTTAGAACCGTTTCCTTCATATCAAAGTACTGATATGTTTTAGATCTGATCATTTTGTATGTAATGAAAATTTTGCGTGTAAGGTTAGAACGCCAAAGTTTAAGAAAATACGTAGCACTTAAAATATTTGGTCACCAACTAGGTATTTCAGTTGACCAATTATCATAGTTGTAACTAAGTTAGTATGTTAAAAAAGCTAGCTTGTTAAACTCTTGATAAATCGGAACTTCTTTTTAGTAGGAAATATATTTCAAATTTGAGAGAAAAAATGGTAAAATACATTTTTTTACTATTAGAGTAGTACAATAATAGAAAAAGAAGAAAAAAACATAATATCACAGAGACACGACAGCTTTCCAAACATTCAATTTATAGATTTGTAGGATTTCGTCTTGGATTTTTTTGGGTTGATTTTTTTTCGTTTGTTTTTATAAAAAATGAGGAATTTAAATTTTCAGATGATAAAATACGACAGAGCCCTATTCAAGAAGAGATTTTTTTTCTTGCGAACGATTCTTAAAACAAAATAAGTTTAAAGATACAATTCTAAGAAAAATTTGAAAACTCCACGTTATGCTGTAATTTTTTTTCGTTTAATATACTGACAAAGAATAAAAACTATTGAAATGCGACATTTGGCTTTTTATGTCGACAGTGTCGAGAAACTGAAGCGTCATCACTTCTTTCGACACCGCGACGCGTTGTCTCATAACTTCATCTCCCATATGACGAGAAAAGCGTCACAGTTGTTGATTTGTGCCAGTGCTGAAGTGCGATTCTTTTCGACCTGAGCGCGACGCCAGTTGATGTAACCTCTGCCGCCCATGAGAGTCGTCACAGTTTTGGGATTGTCTAACTTGGGTCTCTGTGGTATCTTGTGATGCACATGCGACGCGTTTTGCGTCGCATGCGATGATGAGGACACTGACGAAGAAGCAATAGAAGAAGATATTGACGTGATAGATGGAGGACCTATTGAAATGGGGGAAAAATTGGTTTTGTAAATTTTTGTGTAAAATAAAAAATTCAGTGATTTTGAAGCTATTGAGAAAATAGCCATGTTAATTAATTAATTATTAATTACGATTTTTGTGCAGAATAAATAATTCGTTGATTATGTAACCGCTGTTTTTAAATCTTATATGTAGTTTATGAAAAAAAATTACCAGAATTTGTCACTGTGGTGGCAGAAACAGTCGCAGCGACAGTCGACTGGAACGACGCATTACGACTGACATTTGGCGAGGGTCTTTCGCTTCCAGCCTCACTCGAGCTCGTGGTCTGGCCCGACGATCCCCTACTCTCCACAGACCACGATGACATATCAAGCGACCGAGGGCGACTTGTTTTCATTCTCACGCGTCGGTCTAGTGTCGACACACGATAGGGGATGGTCGACAATTCGGGATCTGATTTGCGGAGGTCGTCTCCTTGTCGCACGAGCTCTCCGGAGTCGCAGTCGTAGTCTCGAACGTTGAGAAGCTCGCCATAAAGCCCAAAGACATCATACTCGTTGACGTTCGGAACTTCTCCGTTGTTGAGACTGAAACCTCTCGGCAACGTTTTACTCGTTCGTCGAGAAGCAGAAGTAGTCGTCGCGGTAGACGACGATGATCTCGGTCGCCTTGTTAAAATTGGACTGCTGTTGCGGTACCTCAGTTTAGTGCTACCGTGCTGTGGGCGTTCAGAAGGGGAAGAGCACTGGCTGGAGTTTGGCTTCTCTATGGCCAGCGAAGGTAAAATACTGTCAGAAAATTTTTTCTTCAATGTTGATTTGTCTTCCTGAGAAACTTCCAACGGGTCTTCTTCATCCTCAGTGGATTCATCCTCGCTCTCTTCCCTGATCATGTGCGATTCGTCCAGCTGGATGGGGAGAGATGTGGGACCATTGTTGTTGTTGTTGAAGCAGGAGGAAGGTAGCAGTTGTGAAGGGAGCTCCACTTTGTGGTTGACGTTGATAAAAAAAGAAACACAGCCGTAGTGAGCGTGATAGGAAATATTTGCGCGCCCACTAATGATCGGAACGCCTTCCAGCCTTGGCAGCGGGACGGTAAGGGCTATGCCGACATTCGTCCCGACCCAGAGCAACCCTCGAGACGCCAAGAGAGCCGTGACGTGTATGCTGCGCTGCGGCTGAGTGACGTATCTGGCCGCAAGAACGCGACTGACGTTGGAGGCAATGTTGATGTCCTGTAAGTGCCGGAACGTCTCCGTATGGTAAAGACAGATTGTGGGGGAATTTCTGAGCGCAACCCAGAGGCCGACTCCTGACTGCGCCATCTGGTGGACAAAAAGGTGCGAGTCATTTTCGGGCTGGGAAGGGTTGTTGTTGCTGCAGTTGCGTGGCTGGACGATGAAACTCTTCTGAAGGTCATTGTTATGGCCGTCTACGACCCAGACGCGTTTCCCGCAAGCGGCATAAAGAATCGAGTTTCTCACCGGCAGGAGGCAAACGACCGGCTCAGTGCCCAGTGAGATCACCTGAGAAAAAAAAGATTTTATACAAACTGTCATACTTGTGTAAATAAACAAGTGGATGAACACTTGATCATATTGTTCCATGAAAACACGACAGCTTTTTTATTTTAAGTCGTAAATTGAGACAATCGCTCAGTGTTGGAAATGTTTTTGGTGAATTTCCACGAGTACTTTTTTACTGCGAAGAAAAAATTATTTCTGTGTAACAGATGTAAGGTGTGGTCGCATCACATGTTCGCAATGGTACCTGGACACTTGACAAATCCCAAGCGAGGGTGATGAGACTACGTCTGAAGACGGCCATCTTGCCGGAATCGAGTCCGACCCAAACCGCGTCGCAGTGGTATTGCAAGCAGAGGATTTCTCCGGGAAGTTGAGCGCCGGCTACCTGATTGCCCCTGTCTGGATCGAGGGCGGAGTAAATGATGATTCTGTAAAAAAAATAGTTTACATAAAATTCATTTTTATTTATAAACATGTTAGCAATTTATAACTCCAGCATCAAATGTGACGAATTTTATCCAGAAAAAAAGGAAAAACAAAATTTTCACCTTTGATGGTTAGTTCCTGCCCAGACCAAGTCTCCTTTGAGGGGGTCACCATCGGGGCTCGGGACACCCCCATAGAGCCCTGGAACATACTGGATTGTTCTCACTGAGGTGTCATCAAGAGTAATGGTGCCCAGTTCTTTGAGACCTGTGTGGTGACTCGTGATACTGAAGATTCGCAGAAAACTGTTGAAGCCATCTGTGGCACTTGCCCAAACATATCTACAAAACAATAATTAATGTAAGAAAACGAAACAGCTCTTTCGTTATCTAGATGACTCTTTATAACTACGAAAAAAAGTTTAAGTTTGGCTAAGTCTCACTAAACCAATCACAAAATCAATATTTCTTACGTTTGAGGTCGGTGCGTTCGTGTCGGCGTTTGCACTAGCAGAGTATAAGATGTTGAGCATGTGACCTCAGTTTGTCGACGCGGCGATTGTAAGACAAGATGAGACTTGACGTAAAGCGGCATTTTTGTCGACACGCTACGTTCTTGTTCCAAAACATCCCATCCTGGAGAATTGTTCGAGTCGAGAGCAAGCTGTGCCAATCGCAATTCTGGAAATTCAACGTAAGTGAAGGAGTGAAACCCAATTTCTGACGTGACCAAATAACATAATACTGACAGTTTGGTAAAGAAAGCAAACTTACCGACAATCCATTCTTTTTTGACGTTGGGGTCTCGAGTTTGAAATGTGTACATCTCCGTTTTGGTCTTGCCCTTGGTGGCGAAATGTAAGCAACAGGCATCGAGCCAAGACATTTCTTCATCTTTTTGACGAATCGAGCTTTGAATGTCTGATAAAATTTGACTCGTCAGAGCCGTCGTTAAGCCTTGCGACTGAAATGACGAAAACTTTAGGGTAAAACGAACGTAGAGGTACGAGTCGAACGTAATTGTGGCCCGAAACCAACGTGTAAAAAGGAAAAGTAAACTGGACATGTTTTATTTTCAGAGATAAATGACCCGAAACGAATACCTAGTGATACGTTGCCCTAAGAGCTGTTCAAGCCTAGGAATGAGAATGACAAATTTCACTTTATACTCACGTCATATTTTCCTCTTAAAGTTCCGATGAGCGAGGCAATCCTGGATACTACGTCGAAGTCGTGCATCAGATCACTCATATCTTGAGCCAAATTTTCAGCCTGGCCATTGTCTTGACCACTGCTGGAAGAGTTTGACGTCACTCCGACACTGCTGAGGGTTAGACTTGATAATCCAAGATGGTTTGGCGTCACACTTCGCGTTAAGCTAGCACGTTTCGTTGCCGTGCCAGTGCTGAAGACTGTCGAGTTTCCGGGGGCAAGAACTCGAGCAAGGGTACCACCAGCAGCGCCGTCTGTGATTGAAACGCCGTGATTAAGTGGATGCGTAGATATTTCGGTATAAAACATTTTGCTGATTATTAACTGTCTGACTTACCAATAAGTTCAACCTCGTTGACAGGTACTGCCCACTTGAGTGAGAGCCGCTCATTCGCATAGCCGAGACCGCCACTGCTGCCCCCAAATTCGACTTCAGAAGTTCTTCCATTGACAGTTGCGCATACCTGTGTGGATACGGACAGGTAAAAAAACATTTATTCTAAAGGGAATTATAAAACTAACGTTTGTTCAAACGGTCGAAATATTGAAAAATGCATCATGACGCATCATGATTTCAAAGAGTGGGGTAAAATATCAAGGATTTATTAACCATTTGTCAATGTTATAAACGAATTACGAGCGAAAGATACGACTCTGCGGTCTAACTATCACAAAAGTGATAAATTTTCTTTACTAACAAACTTGTCTAGCTTTTTACTCGTAATGTGTACCATATTTTCGCGGAAAGTAAGTTTTGTACCAGCAAGTCATTCAAGAGAAGGAGCCTCCTCTGCTTCGACCGAGCCACGAGACCTTGCGTGTTGAATTCGAGCTGCATCATGTCGTCCTCACGCAACAAAAACCGATTTCCGTACTGAGAGCAGCTTCCATTTCCTCCTTCCTGAGAGCCGTGCATCTGGTACGGGTACGCGCCAGATATGGGCTTCGGCGGGGGGAACTTTCCGGCCATGTTTCTCATCTTGTCTCTGAAGGCCGCGAACTGCTCAGCCTCTCGCTTTCGCTCGTTCAGCATCTCCGCCAAAGACTCGAGTGTGGTCAGAGCCAACTAGTGCGAGTAAAACAAGAGATAAGCTAACGTCTTTACTTACAAATAATAATTAGACACTTGATACTTACTCTATGAGGATAAAGCTCTGAGACGAAATTTTGAAATGATATCATGGAAGTTTTGATTTTTGTATTTGTGAAAAGCGACTGCGACTACCTGTAGAGCCATTCGGTCTCGGTGTCCCGGAGGGGTCTCTTTCAGAAGATCTTGCAACAGGAGAATAAACTGCGGAAACCTCTGAACTGGCTTGACCATGAGCCCAAAGAAGGAGACTCGATCGTGTGAGGTGATCTGCTTGACCTTGAGGAAATCAGCGAGCGCTGACTTCCTCTTCGATTCTTGCTTTGCGCACTCCATGGCGGCGGTGAAGTTGTTGATGAACTCGGAGTAAATTTCTAGAACCATCGCCTTAGAGAAGGAAGCGACGAAGACGTCGCCAATTTTTTCATCTTTGTCCCAATTTTTGATGGCCTCAGTGAGCGCGATTCTGAATAGAATATGACATTGTAGGATGTCCTCCAGTTTATGAAAAAGGAGTTGGACTTTGTTGTGACTTAAAATCGGTGGGTTACTCTCTTCAAGAGGTTTCTTGTAATCCTGAAATGTAAATGCAATGAATTTGTAAAAGACTTTGCTGCACAGATGGAATTCACAAAAGTTCTCATGAAAATATCACGGGTGAATTGTGTTACTCCTCTAAAATATCTCACAAGCTCGTAGATAATCTTTCTTAAGACAATGGCAATAATTAGTGAACTTTGGTAAACTATCCACTCAATAAAATTCTAACACACCTCAGCTAAAGACAAAATTAGACGAGTTATTGTCTAAAAGTGACAACTTTTTGGCTCATGTCTATGCAACGTTGGCATTTAACTTACATTGACTAGTCTTTGTAATGATGCGACATAATTGTTTTCACTGTGAACGAGAGAAGCTACAATGTGTCGCCGTTTCAATTGCTCCGGCGTGAGACCGGTAGGCATGGAAGGCAGTGTGGGTGGTTGCTGTCGCCGCCCAGGAGGCGGGTGGGTGCTTCCGCCCAACATCTGCTCCTCTTCCTCCGCCAATCGCGGCATTGCTGACTTTGGATTCTCGTAGGGGCTTGAAGCTGTAATGAGAAAATTTAAAAAATTAGAGACGTTCAAGTACTTTGTGAAAGAATACTGTCAATCTTGTAGATATCGTCACAAGTTACAATAAAAGAAAACAAATGTTTGCTGGGTTGACCATTCTAAGACATGTTGTGTAAAAACAAAGTGATAGTTTTTATGCTTACAGGGTCCGACTGATCTTCTGAGCGAGAACAATCTCGACAGACGCCCTTCGGACTGAGATTGGTCACAGGAACCCTGTTGCTGACTTGGCTGCAGTGTCGAATTAGTGCTCGGAATTTCTTTCTCGGCCGATCGCCGCAACGTAGCCCAGGGTCGGGTCGAGTCGCGGAACTTTTCACGAAGCGACTTTGTCTTGTTAAACCGAGATTTGAGATCCCCGTTTTCATCTTGACTCCTGTTATCAATGAAATAAAACTTATTATGCGCGACAAAGCAAGTTGCGAATGAAAAGCTGGACAAGTATGTTAATAAAGAAGGTTTTCTTTTTTGACAGATATTATTCGATCGTAACATATTTATAACATTGACTCCTGCAGTCAATGCCATAAACGAATTACGATCGTAATATACGAGTTACGAGAGAAAAGTTGGACCCTTTTATAAGAAACTAAAATTTTGCTTTTTTAATGAAGTGGGACAACGTAGTCGTAAAATACGATAACATTGACTACTGGAAGAAGATCCGATTTTGTAGAGAAATTTTTTTTATTCATGACCTATCAAAATCGCCGGAAACTGAGTGTGGCAAGGAAATTTTGTGGACAAGTGAACACCACTTGGTGAGTAACACTGTTTTTTAGATTAAAATTATTTAGAGGAATATTTTTGCAAGCAATCTAAAAAAACTTGAAGATACACAAGTTTGAAATTTGATAGTGAATATTTGCTTGAAATTTTGGTGCGAAATGAATTTCATATTGGAAGGAACGCTAAAAAAATACATCTTACTGTGATATGATGAAGTAAAAGGACAATGAAGTTAAAGGTTTTTATATTGTATGTCCTGTACATAACTTGAGTGCAAATAAAATCATAAAAAACTCTTTTTGAAGTAGGAGCTATTGCTTAGTTCAGACTTTTTGAAAAACAAGCCGCAATTTTAAGCATTATCCAAAGTTTCAATTTGACGCAAGCTTTAAAAATCGATGATCCCGAAAGTGAGAATCGATCCAAAGCCAATAGGAAAGGAAATTTTTTAGCAATACCAAATACTCTTATCAGTGATTTCCGCTTTTTTTTAGTCCTTGATAAAAATGTTTGCGCGTGTGGACGCCAATACCTTCTCGTTAAGGAGTGACTTACACTGTTACGTTCGTAAACGCAATTAGAACCAAATTAAATTGTAATTTCATGATAAGACACTTAAAAATTTAGTTGCTGTAAACTTCGTTAAATCGAAAAATTTTACAGGTCTGGGTAGATACAGACAGGAAGCAGTGACTGAGGCGAACAGTTTCAAACATTTGAAGTTTTGGTTAAAAAAAGATAAAGGAAATCTCGACCTCTTCTGCTCTGGCCACGAAAATTCATCATAGTCATCTGCAAACATGGAGATTCTTTCATGACATCGAAGTCTTAACACAAGTCAAATTCGATTCAAAATATCACAGACGAATTTGAATTTTGCGCCAACGTTGTGATTATAAAGTTTTAAGAACTTTATTTTGCCTAGGAAACTGGTCAGGCGCCCTGTACACTTTTCCCTTCACCACAAATCGAGATGGACGGAGCTTAGCTTTTATGCACGTATCACATGAAACTTTAGGAATTTCACACATTTAATCCGAACACTACAATACACTCAAATCGATACTTTCTCAATAAAAAATGATATAATACAAAAGGGATGAAACAATTATCGCCCGCGCCTTTTTTCCTATATCAGCAGTTGTAGGGCTGCTTTAATCTGGCCTGCCGGTCCGAGTTCGTCGTGCGCGCGCCCACATTTTTTAACTCACTGGAGCGAGGCTGAACTCAACCTTAAAACGGACGTGAATCATCGAAATCTCATGTGTGCAGTAGAGTTGAGCCAAAAACCTTTCGAGATTTGACGCAACATAACATCGATCTTTCGGAAGAACTCACGTTAATAGAAGTACCTTACTGTCCAATGGAAACTCTTCTTATCTTTAATTTACAGTAAAAAATGTTTAACTAAGTGTTTCAATTGAAAAAAAACTGAGGCCACGAATTGTGCGCCGATCTCTACTGAATAAGAGGGAGGGAAGTGGGTGTGATGCATACCAGTTTGAACCACCTGCAAAAAATAACCATTTCGATCCCACAAACACTCCTCTCTCAATAATCTTCAACGAAAATATCAAAAACAGGAGCAATATTAGTCTGAATTTGAGTGACTTGAATCTGAATAACACTGAGCGAAATCTTGCTTCCAAGAGACGAAAATTAAGCAACAAACTGACTGTCATTGTCAAACGAAATGTATAGTTACTAAATGACATCACTTGTCATGTGTGATTTGCCAATCTCGAAACTAAACAATGTATTATTTCGTGGCGTCAGTCTGAATTGCATGAGACGCGATTTCAATGAAAAAATTAGAGGGCAAATTTTCAGACTAGCCACGATTTGACAAGAATCGCAATTATTGGAGCACAGGAGCTTACAAGCATGAACTTTTTTTTCTGGTAACGAACAGACAAAAGTATGTCCAACCAAACACATGGCCTGTTGAAATAAACTTACATGCCTTTACTTAATTCAAGGTTTTCTATTTTCTTGCATGTTCGTTCCTTAAAGAAGACCTTCTCGGGTTGATTATTCATTTTTTTTTCAATTTTTGCATTGTCATGAAAGTTTTTACAGTGCGGGTAATTCACTTTATCTGTCCAACATATCTCTTTATTAGTCGTTGCCATAATCCATATTTGGTGGCACTTAAGCAAACACTCACTTCCTAGTCTTCACTAAAACATAACCCTTGATGTCTTTAACATCCTAGACATGTCAATTAATACCTAGAATCATCTTCTCGAGGGATAGAGATCTAATGGTAGAAGGGTTCAATGGGAACACCGAGGGACGCCCGATACTTTTACAATGGTCAATAACAGGAGGTCGACAATACAGGACAGGAAATTCAATTCATTTCCCCGACAGAGGGTCCAAAAGAAAATGAGATACAACACAGAAGCGACGGAGAAAAAAATATTACATAGACAGGAAAAAAATAACGGATAGATAGAATATGAAGATAGGTACACGCGCAAACATTGATCAAATTTGACTGGAGGTTTTTTTTTTCGGGAATTACGATAAAACTTAAAACAAAGCAAGGACAAATTACTTTACATAGTTCAAGGAATGCTTTTAAAATACGAGAGAATAAAAAAATTTTCAATCTGGTATCAATATTATAAAAAATTACGATCGGATGATGCGATAGAGGCTGCCCTACTTAAAAAAGCAAAATTTTGGTACTTTTAAACTGGTCCAGCTTTTCAATCGTAACGTGGATTTTCGCGTAAAAATAATTTTTATTACGTTGAGTACTGAAGTTCTTCTGTAAAGAAGTTGCAAGAAAAATTACTTGAATTTGAATGACCACAACACCAACCACCGTAGAAAAATGAAAACAGTTTTAAAATTTTTAAGCGGGAAAATTCTTGATAGTCAAAAACAACAATAAGGCAGTGAGAAAAAAATAGCTCCAAATTTTCTTCGACAGAATAATGTGGTCGTATTTTTTTTTTAAAGTAAACATATGTTTGAAAAAAATTTCTTCATTTCAGTGAACTTCAGGAAGTAACTGTTTAATGTCAACCCTAAATCAAGATTTGTGGTTGGTTTGCTGAAACACCCCAAGGTGCTTTAAAAT
>LR051126.1:0-15261 GCA_900607525.1 Apocyclops royi
TTTTTTTTTCTAACTTAAAGACAACAACTAATATCAAGTTTGAAGGTAGGTACCAGGATTGCCAGATCTAGGGAAATTCCCCAAAATCAAAACTTTTGTGTTTAAAGGGTATTTACATAAAATAATTGTTTATATTTTGGGGAAATTTTGACGATGTTTTTGGCAACACTGGTAGGTATATTTGTTTGTGAACTGTATCCCAATGAAGGCTCATTTACTCTAATCTTTAATGACTAGCAAATCAGTAGTCAATGTTTTGAAAATTATTTTATGCAAAAATCCATGCAGCTATTGAAAAGCTAGACCATTTTAAATGTACAAAAAATTTTGTTTTTATTGATGTGGGACAGCTTAGTCACATCATACCACTTTTAGAAAATGGGCACCAGTATTCAATGTTATAAAAGTTATTTTACGCAAAAATCTACATTACCATTGAAAAGCTGGACCAGTTTAAAAGTAATGAAAATTTTGTTTTTTTTGTTGAAGTTTGACAGCTTAATTGCATCATAGGATTGTAAATTTTTATAACTGTGTAACTGATGTCACATTTTAGTAGTTCAAATGACTAACCAGGCACAGACTACTGTCATATTAGACGCCAATTCTTTTCCTAAATGTGGAGAAAATCAAAATTCTAAAAATGAAACTGAGTCAGCAATTGAAAAATGCAAAGAGCCGTTTTGTTCGTAAGATGAAAGCGAACATCGAAATTTTGAACCCGGTGGAAATTCAGTTCGTATTTGATGAAAAGAAAAAAATAATTTGGAGGATTTTCTGGTTTCTTGTCTTGTTTCTGATGCTTATTGCTACAATTCTTTGGACGAAGGAGAGTTACAACGAATGGGTGAGATCTCCAACCATTACAACCATTAAGACCACGGTTCTGGACATTCAAAAAGTTCCGTTTCCATCAGTAACCATTTGTCCGGATGGTTATCCAACTGATGTTCTGATTAAACAATTACAAGATGTACTGAATGAAATGGTTTCTGATCTTTGCCCTGAAGAACAAGTGAGTAAAAAATTTACTGTTTTGTAACCTGACCTAACCTATTAAGGACAATTTAGACACTATACTAACGACACAACTTCTTACGTCTGGTTTGTTATTTTTGTCACCCGTTGGTCATAAATAATTCTTGTTCAGGTTTTTAAGAATTCCACGACTTCTAGCAATATTATGTCATGTGGAAGTTGAATTTTTTTGGGAGACGATTTTCTATTTATCTATTTTCGATTTTCGATTTTGGTAAAATTAGACTTTGTTTCTAACGCGTAGTAAATACACGAAAAGTCGAAAGTGCACTTCGTCGAAAGTACAAATGGTTTGAAAACAATGTCAAAAAAATCAAAATTTCAAAAATTAAACTTTAGTTAATACATTTTTGTCAAAAGTAATTTCTAACATGCTTTACGTGTTGAAAACCTAACGTAAGCTAACTTAACCCAACCCAACCTAACCTAACCTAAGCTCTTTTAGACTTTCATCTGACATTTAAAAAATTTTCAAAAGTGCACAAAAAACTAAAAAAAAATTCTAATTCAAATTTTGATTAAGTTTTCCCCCTTATGTACTTCTAAAGAGTGTGTTTTCAAAAACAGAAATTCGACAAAAAGTCCATTTGACAAACTGCACTTTCGACTTTCCGTGTTTGCCCCATTTTAAACACGTCCAATACTAGAGATGAAACGGGTTGAAATAATTTTGGTTCGGGTCTGTATCGTGCAATCACCTTTGATAAAGCTTGGCGTAAGTACATATTCATTAATTTCTAGAAAATCAAAATTATTTTGAATCATAGAATTAAAACTGCGTTTCAGCAGAGTTTGAAACTTTGGTCCCAAATTCTTTGAAGCTTGAATTAAGAGGCTGAGTGGAAACAAGTTCCACTTTTTGTTTTAGCAATAATTTTTGACTATTTTATTAATCTCATTTCAGAGTACCTTATCATGGCTTATTTTTGCATCACAGAATTGTGTTGAAAAAATTTTTCTTCATATTTTCGGGAAAAATCTGACTTCGAATTACTTCGTTCGAAATCGACATTTGTCGAGACTTTTTCTCGGTTTTATCATCAAGAACCCATCCCAGTATTTCATGTCAAATCCCTTCACTCCATTCTTGGGTACTGGAACTTTAGTTGCACTCGAATATTGGGGATTCAATTCACTCCGATATTTTTTTCACCGTAAGGAGCTTGACCAGGTGTTGTTTTAGTCGGTCAACTTTTAAAGCAGAAAAATGAACCCTTCAATCAAAGTTGGCTAATGCAGTTTTAATTTACTTTTAAGATTTAATTTATGATTTCTTTAAGTGGGGTTCTCACTTATGCCCATGACCACCTATGTTTGTTGCCATCAGCCAATGTGTTTGTATTGTAAAGCCTTGTTCACATTTGATCGTATGACTTGGCAACTTGTGTACAATTGATTGTCTCAAGCTTTTGCTAGTTTTCAAATATAGGTTAAAAAATAGATGCATGCAAAGACTACTCTAAGGCAAGTTCACAGCCTTGCCAAACCATTGCAAAGTTTAATTCTAACCAAGTCCCAAGGTCGTACGATCAAATGCAAACAGTCTTCAAGTTCGACTTTCGCAAACACTAAACTCACTTCAAACTTCATTACCATCTCACTTGGATACTAATCTAAATTCCTTATAAAAAAATTATTTTTATACAAAAACATCAAAAGCTATTTTCCAGTGATCTTAAAAAAAGTTTTAGCTACAAAGGAACACTCTAGACTTTAGAAGAAGTTTCGCATAAAGTTTTTTAATGTATGCAAAGACTGTTCTAAGGCAAAATCATTGCAAAATGTAGTTGTGACCAGGTCACAAGGTCGTACCATCTAATATGATCACCCCTTAACTCTCCTGAATCCGTAGGGACACCTGCATCTATCATAAGAGATTAGGTTAGGTCACTGTTCCTATTATGCAATTTCTTATAGCCTGAGTTGTCTGCAAGTCAGTTCTGTGAGTTATTTCAATATGTTACAATGCAATAGACTAGTCTTCCGTGTAATATGAACTATTTGTTGAACAAAGACTCGACTTTAGACTCATGCTACGACCATATAAAAGGATTAAAAGTCAATTGAAAGTAAAATTTTTGTACATCTTAAGCTGCTGTTAATTGTAAAAACGTTTTAACATGATTTTGTAAAGAAAAGATAATGTTTTTCGGGAATCAGCGCATTTATAATTTACGAGCGTAAATACTTTACAAAATTGACTTCTGGTCCTTTTTTCACGCGTAGCGTGGATTTTCGCGTAAAATAACTTTATTAACATTGACTCCAGTTTTTGGATTCAAGTAGCGACGCTAAAGCTTTGTACAGTGGTAAAATCAACCTTACAAACATCCTTTCGGTTCTTTGGCACTCTTCTCTTCCATGCGCAGATCTTAAAACCGATTTGGTATATGACATCAATATGCGTATGGGATTGTTAAAGAAATGTTTTTGGAAAGGGATAGAATTACCTTGTGGTGCCCTATTTTCAACTACGTTCACTGATCAGGTATCAATGTTATAAAAAATTACAATCGTATGGTACAATTAAGCTGTCCCAGTTCAAAAAAGAAGCAAAATTTTTGTTACAAGTGAACTTGTCTAGCTTTGCAATTGTAAAGTAGATTTTCGCGAAACAGCGTATAAAATATAATCATCTTTAAAATATTCACTACAGGGTATATGTTGTTCGTTTAACAGAAAAAAGGCAAATGATATTTTGCGTGAATCTCCATATTCAATATTTGTTAAAAAACTCTTGACTGAGGAGAAGACAACATACTTTACGAATCCTGAACTCCCGCAATGGTATCAACATAATGGCGAGCCGAGGTATCTCAGAAGTTTTGCGCGGGAAAAGTTAAGCGGGGTTCACAATTGATCACAGATCGTACAATTGTTTGCAAAAAGAAAGCGTAGAAAGATCGCAATTGTTCACAGTACATTGTGAATGTACTTTCCAGGTCGCAAAGGTCGAATGACTGATCGCCGATCAGTTGTTCAACATGCTGATAAACGTTGCAAACTGGCGAGTGCAAGCGATCATATGACCTACGATCAATTGTGAACCCTTCTTAGGGTCCTTGAAATACTCAAATCTAAAGCCCCGCGCACATAACCATTGAGTCGAGTGCACGAGATCATAAGTCTAGCCTGTTGTGCAAATGCATAAATGTATTTTTTTTGTGCAACTGTATAGACTTGAGGTTTTATGTGCTTGACCCAATGGTTATGTGACTGAAGTTTTAGCCACATTACCATCATAAGATTTTGAGTTAAAACAATTTAGAAATTTTATGCTTTTTTCTTAGATTTTAAGATCTAAGGTGAATTTTGTCGTAGGGTATTGTTAGTAAAAGTTTGACGATAGCAACTCAATGCTGTTACAATCATCGTAAGACTGGCAAAAAAGCGTAAGATTATCGTACGATAGATGCCCTAAGGCAATCGCAACTTATCGCGAGTGGTTATGTGACCCAGACTTTACTAGATTTAAGTCCCATACCTTTAAAATACAGAAATTTTCATGCTGACTGAAACAATTGAGTTGATGCAATTTTTTTTGTTTTTTTGTTTTGAACTAATATTTCGAATAATGTTTGCTAAAATATATATGACTGTATTTAAAAGATTTTTAATTGAAATTAGTAAACTTTGCTCCTAAACTCATGTCAAAATCTTTATGAAAAAAAGGTTTTGAAATACTCACTGCAGGTCTCAGCTGGGTATCGGTATGGGATTAAAATTGATATTTGACTTATATTCAGGTAAATATATTGTTAATTTTTTAATTTTTTATCACATTAAACGTTCTAAACTCTATAATTGCACCGTAGAATTAGTCACCCTTGCATTGTTAGGTTAGAATAGTTTTTCATCTCATTTCATTTCATTTCATTTATTTGACCCAAGATTAATATTTTACAATATCAATTATAAAGGGTACACAATAGTTGACACGACATGATGAAATCTTTTTCTTCCCTTCTTCATTCGAAAAACTTTGTCCTGGGTCCGGGCTTGAACCCAGGACTCCTGAATGGGAAGCTGACGCCTTATCCATTTGACCATCTAGCCCCCCTGACGGGAGGATTTATAGCACAGATTTCTGGTGAAATTTTAGCATCAAACCTGGCAGCACAAATTGATACAACAATTTTTGGCAAATTGCAGGATCGCAGGGAACTTTTTCTATCAACTCTGACTTTAAAAGTGCAAAAATGATGGTTACTCCTGGTGAAGAATTTCCACTGCTTCAACAGAGAGGATTTCCTATTAATCCGGGTACAACATATGAATGGTCTATAGGTTAGGTTAGGTTAGTTATAGACGCATTACTGCATCAGTTATAAATCATCAAAGATACAAACAATTATCAGAAACAGGGATAGGGGTCGAACCCATAATAAAAGTTAGGTTAGGTTTGAAGCTGTATTGTCAACAACGTAGTTCAAATTTAGAATTTATCAGAAGGTTAGTCAATTGAACTACTATACTTTTAATTTTTTTACGACAAAAACTTAATCGTGATAGCGTTTTTAAAAGTGACTTACAGAAATGTGTCTTTTAAAAATGTTTTGCATTTGTTATATTTTAAGTCAAATTTTACCTAGTTATTTTTCCTTGCCCAGTATTTCTTGGGTCCATATAAAACGACCCGCGGACTAATTGCGCGGGCTAAGGGTTGGCAAAATTTTTCTTTGCTATTTTCACCAAATACATATAATATATTTTAAAGTATACAAAATTATCTTTATGCCGCGCAATTAGCCCGCGCAACGGCCGTTTTATATGGTGCCTATTTCTTTACTATTTTATTATTTAGCTCACAAAAATTTGGTGAGAATTTCACCAGTTCTGGTCAAATCAGACGATTCAATTAGGAATCTGGACCCGAAAGCGCGAAACTGTTTATTCAACGATGAAAACCAAGTGCTGAAGTTTTTCAAACAGTATTCACAATTTCATTGCTTCTTTGAATGCGCCTTCTTTTACGCACAAGATCAAGCAGTGGTGAAAAATTTCACCTCTGAAAAATGTACACCTTGGTATTTTCCATTTCTGTCAATTGATGAAAAAGTGTGTGACCCTTGGGCCCAGAAAGAAATCCAAAAACTTTTCCAGAGCATTGATTACGAAAAAGAATGCAGCCATTGCCTCCCAGGTATCAATGTTATTAAACTTATTTCACGCAAAAATCTATGTTACAATTGAAAAGCTGGGCTGTTTTACAAGCAGCAAAAAATTGCTTTTTTATTCAAGTGGGACAACTTAATCGTACCATTCGATTGTAATTGCAGGTATCAATGTTGTTAAACTTATTTTATGCTAAAATCCAAATTACAACAGAAACACTGGACCGGTTTAATAAATACATTTTTTTCCTTTTTATTAAAAATGGTATAGTTTCGTCGTATAATGCGATCATTATTTTTTACAACACTGACTACAGGTACCAATGCTTTAAAAATACAGCCATATGATATGACTAAGCTGTCCCACTTCAATAAAAGAGAAAAAAGATTTATTGTAGAATGGTCCAACTTTTCAATCGTAACGTCGATTTTTGCATAAAGTAACTTTTATAACATTGACTACAGATTGTAACAAAGTGGAGTACCATCATAAACTGGAAACAGAACCTTTTCGGGCTTGTGATGAAAAAAATACTGATGTAGCTAATCTGTGCAACTTGCGGGATACATCAGTTGTTCCTCAGTTATGGGCTAAACAGTTTTTAAATGAAAATATGACTGCATTTGCCAAAACACAAAATGAATCAATTGTAAGCTCCGACCGCATTTACAGATCATTCAATGCCTATTTATTTAAGACTCCCATTTCATATGACGCCTATCAAAAAGATATTGGAGTCGTTGACATTTTCTACGGAGATTCAACTGCGATACTTTACCAAACTCAAGTTAAGCAGACGTGGCAACAATTCCTTTCAAACATTGGCGGGACTCTTGGATTGTTTTGTGGTGTTAGCTTGATAACAGTTTTTGAAATTATTTGGTACTTTTTTAAAGTTAGCACTTGAAAGTATTTTTTTCAGCTTTGAGCAAAATCTTAATCATTATTCTAAGTCGAGATTGGATCATTTTATGAGAGTTTTTTTTAGAAACCTTTATTTCATCACTTCATTGTTTGATTTGATTGCATTTGATTGCATTTTAAAATTTTTGTTGTATTTAATTTTACTTCTTTGAAATATTTTTTTCTACAAATAAATGTGAACTTTTATGATTTAATATTTAAAAATTGACACATATATTTTATGCTTATAAGGATATAACATTTGTTAAGTGCGTTCGTACGTAGTTTCATAAATCAAATCATAGTTTCTTAAATTTTTTGACAATCAATTTCAACGTTGATCTGTGTTGCCAAATATAAGATTCAAGTTATCAAGGGTAAAAAGTCTCAAATAAGACTTCAAAATTTTTCAGTGTATTTCAGAAGATGATTTGTCCTGGTTGGGACTCGAACCTACGCACTTTTGCTCTTAATGTGGCCACTCTGTCAATTATTCTCTGTAGTAATTAATTAATTTTAATGAGACTTTTGGTTAAAACCATAGACATTAAAAAATACCAAGACAGCTAACACTCGTTAGTTCCAAGAGCCAATTGAAGGGCCATTTTGGCACCACATGCGGGACCAAAGCAGAGTGACTATATTGATATACATACATTTACTTTATATTGGAGTCACACTGCTTTGGTCCCGTATATGGCGCCAAAATGACCCTTTTATTGGTTCTTGGAACTAACACAAAACATTTATCAAGCTATAAATATTGGTTAGAGATAAATTACTATTAGTGAACTTGGTTGTCGCCGGGGTCTAATTTAATGGTTACATTAAAAATTAAAAACTTTGATAAATTGATTTATTCTCTCATTAAAATTAATAACTCGCAGGTTTCTATGAATTAGTTAATATCTTTTTATGAATGTTAGCTTTAATTGATAACATTTTATGACTATAAATTGCTTTAAGGTCGCTTGAATAACAGAACTTGAGGAAATGAATATTATGCATGAACGAAATTGAGCATCCATGCTTCATAAGTTACTTGAAAAAAAAATGTATGTTCATATGTCTTACATAGAAAAAGTTAAATAATAGTCTGGGAACCAGTCTTAACTGTCTATATGCCTCGCTATTTTCTGGACTAGTTAGGTTAGGTTAGAAAAAGGTCAAAACTTCTCTGGAAAGGTGCCTTACTACTACTGCCTTGCTCTTTCTTGGACTATTTCCGAAAAGGGTGTATTGGTAAGAGGTAAAAGTTTTGGAAAATTTTTTGGCATAGCAGGTCTCGGAACTAATTCGGGAATGAGAGAGGCATCGATGCACTTTTTTAAGTATCTGAAATGTAGTTCTTGAAAAAGCGTCTTATATAGGATTTTATTATATTCTAACTTGTCTAAAAAAAATTTTGAAAACATTTTGGACAGGTTTTCGTTATTACATCCTAATATAATTTTAGATTAAAAGTGAAAAGTGTAGTCAATCAATGAATAAACTTGCTAAGTGTTTTAAGGACCGGTCTTTGCTCACTGTATCACCAAAGCTGATATCTTTGTAAGTCATCTCGACTGAAATTTGAGATGAGATGATGAGAAAACCTCAGTGTTTTCTCAATATTTCTAACCTCTCTCATCTCAATTTTGAGATGAGATGACTTACACAGATATCAGCTAAAAACAATTTGAACTTATATTTTGAGCTTCGAATCTCAAACTTGAATAAGAATTCTTTTCTTTAAGGCGTTATTTCATATTGTCAAAGTTTCAAAATGTCGTTTTGCAAATTTGTTGAAATGGGTGTTCTGGTTAGGGACTCGATTAAGTTAGGTTAGGTTTCTTTAGCGTTTTAAAGTTAAAAAATGCATTTAAAATATCCAGTTGCGACAATAATTTATTGCGCCTGTAAGGGAAATGCGACAATTTTTAATTTGACGATTTTTTTTTACCTTTTTTTCAGGTAACACTGACATTCACAACGGAAACTTAAAACTCATTCTTGGTCTTCTCTGGTCGTTAATTGCACATTACCAACTCGGAGCTTCAAACTTCCCGCCAAAAAAATTGATGATGGCTTGGTTAAAGGTACGATCAAGGCACTTTCAC
Organism: Apocyclops royi; assembly: GCA_900607525.1. Classification (NCBI taxonomy): domain Eukaryota; kingdom Metazoa; phylum Arthropoda; class Copepoda; order Cyclopoida; family Cyclopidae; genus Apocyclops; species Apocyclops royi. The sequence goes on from LR051126.1 coordinate 9,156, forward strand.
GACAGTGTGCAAAGTTTTCAAAGTTAAAAAACGAATTACGGTTGTGTGATACGTCTTAAGGGCCCTGTTCACATTTGATCATGCGACCTTGTGACTAATTTAAAGCTAAATTTTGCAATCATTTGGCGAGGCTGTGATTTTGCCTTAGAGTAGTCACAGCATGCAACTATTTTTACCTATACTAGAAAACTAACAAAAGCTTGAGAAAGTCAAATGTACGCAAGTCGCAAAGTCGTGCGATCAAATGTGAACAAGGCTTTAGGCTACGGTCACATAACTATAGGTCTTGCATGTTGTTGTAAAAATGTGAATAAGTATTTGCCTTCGTGCATAGGGCTAGACTACTGGTTTCGTACGGCCGCCGTAGAGAACATGTGTCCTAGGCTTAAGCTGTATCACAACAATGAAAAGTAAATTTTGTAATTAACAAAAATGTATAGCTTTTCACTCTAAACAAGTTTTTTTTGCATATACAACAAAAAATAATAAATAAATAAAACAAACGACTTATACTTACATAGCACTTAATTAATTTTCATACTAAAAAAGGATATTAGTGTAACTTGTCTCTAAACTATTTTATTACTAAAGTAACCGAAAACGAAGTTAAGAAAAGCCCGATGGTCAGATGGGATACTTTTTCATTTTATTCTATTTTTATTTTTTACTCCAAAAATACAATTCTTAAAGTTTATTTAATTCCCAAGTTCTCAGTGTGATAGCATATATGATTTAAGTTTCTGCGTATTCAAATAAAAAAATTCAACGTTTTTCAATGAATAAACTCTAGGCTGTCCTGCCCGACTGCCACATCAAGAATTTCACCACGGACTGGAACAACGGGATCCACCTGAACGCCCTTCTCAATTATTGCAACCCTGGATTGGTCCCCAACTGGAAATCCTTGAATCCGCATAATGGGTTAGTTGCAGTGTTGCCAGATTTGGTGGAATACCGAAAAATTGTGGCAAATTCAAGAGTTGAATGAAAATTATAATTTGTTCGATTTTCGGTAAGATTTTGACAATATTCCTGGCAACACTGGTTAGTTTCAAAAACTCTCTTTTCACAGTAAACATTTTAACCCGGGATATTTCAAGTTGTCGCATTTCCCCAACTGTCACGTATCTAAAATGGTGCAAATAAAAAAATATCAAATTAGGCTAGTCAAATCTTAAAGTTAATTATTGTAAAGTGAGTCGCTTTTGGAAATGAGCCAATTAGCGATTTTGACTTTTGACTACAGCACAGTAATCTTTCGGTAATGTTGCCAGAAATTTCATTTAAAATTCACCAAAATCTTAACAAGACATGCTTTTGAAAACCTTGAAAATACTCATTTTTATGTCTTGTTACAAAAATTCCTCCAAATTTGTTACTGCTGATTTTCTCTGTGTATAAATTTTAACTGCAAAATAAAACTTTAGCACTTTGCAATCATACACTGTAATGTACAAGAGAAAATTATTAACTGTGCATTAAAATTTAGACCCGAAAATTGTCGCCGAGCAATGGAGCTCGCGGAGAAGCATTTTGGAATCCCGATGGTTCTCGAGCCAGAATACTTGTCCTCGCCACATCTCGATGAGCTAAGCGGAATGACATATCTGTCTTATTTTATGAAAGAAGAAGATAGTCCAGGTTATTTGAAAAACGATTTATATTAGAGATAGGCACGGGCTAGGATGCCCCGGTTCGGGCCAAAGGGTTGCCCGACTCAGCTCGGGCAAAGTTTACTTTAAAAAACTCTGACTCGGCTTGGTCTGGAAAATCCTGTCCTTGCCTTTTAACGAATTTTTTTCCATAGATATTAGAAATATACTTAAAGGATTGTCTATAACCGGTACTCTACTGACATCTGTGCTGAAAGTTCACCACCGTAGAAAAACAAGAATCAAATTCACAAAAGTTCAGGCACATATTCTAATTCACGCAACCTCGACCTCTATTACAGGTTACTATACAACTTTAAACTGGGTCAAGCAGCAGATTCCTAATCATCGGATCAACAATTTTAGGGTGAGTTTCGGAGCTCCCATATATTCCTAACAGTCCTTATTTTATCTATAGTAAATAAATTGCTCTTGTATTACCCCCTACAAAAGCCTCAGTCACATAACCGTTGAGTCAAGTGCACGAAACCAAAAGTCTAGCTAGTTGTGCAAATGCAAAGAAGTATTTTTATATGTGCAACTTGATCGACTTAAGGTTTCGTGCACCCAACCCAATGCTTATGTGACTTAGGCTTAACGCCCCGGTTGCATTGCAAATTACTGGTAAGATGTGTCTATTTATAGCCACGGTCATATAACCATTGTATCGAGTGCACAAAATTATAAGTCTAGCTTGTTGTACCTACAATTGCAAAGAGTTAATTTATATTTGTTTAACTGATTAGACTAAAAGTTTTGTGCGACCGACCCAATAGTTATGTGACTGTGAATTTAGATCCAATTTTTGTCATTTTTTCACTTATGAAGAAGGTATATTTGACATTTATAGTGTTCTCTTGTTATTCTTAAACCTTATTAAAGCTTATAAGGTTAGGTTGGGTCATCCTAGCTTTATCTTTGGGATACCTTTATAAGAGCAGGGGCGTTAACTAGGAGAAATACGTTTGACATTTACTAAAGCCTTAGTCACATAACCATTGGGTCGGGTGCACAAAATGTCAAGTCTATCCAGTTGCAAAAATAAAGATACTTCTTTGCATTTGCTCAACAAGCTGGGCTTATGGTTTTGTGCGCATGATGATCCAGGCTTAAAGTTGGTGTAATTGATAATTGGTAAAAAAAATACATACTAGAAAATAGTTATGGATTATTCTAAAATTTAACTTTGACTATATTTTCAAAGAAAACAAAATTACATATTTAGTCAAAACTTAAAAAGACATAGACTGTAATTTATTCTGTTTAAAAAATTCTAGTTTAAAATTTGAATTTATGACTGAATTTTTTTGACAGAACAGTTTGTTCTTAAAGATCAGTTTTTTAAGACATTTATAAAGTGAAAATGTACAAAAACGTTCATTTTTTAAAAGAATTGAATATGGAGATCTATCAACAAAGAAGGATCATACATTATTTGTATCTTTAACATTCAATGAAATTTAAAAAAACGCGAAGGATTTTCTGTTTCATCTTTTATAGTTCAATGGTAAGAAATACTTTAAAAGAAAATATTTCTTTTTCTTTCCTAATGTTAAGAAAAAAAATCTACGTTTGTAATTCAATGAAATGAAACGTTTGCTTTTTTGAGCACACAGCCCCATACCGTGTAGATGGTTTAATTTTCTTGCAATTACGAAATTGTCGAAGTGTCAAATATTGTTAATGGAAGAGCTCTGTTCCACCCGTGAATTTTACCACATAGAGTCATCAATTAGCTGAATTTTAATTCCAACTCTATCAATATTTTGCTTTAAAGTCAAAACAGCTTTTCTATTGAATAAATAAAAGATGGAGCTATCACGTACCTATTGAAAATTCAAGTAAATTATTTTTAATTCAAGTGACTACCCAAGCACTTAATTTGACTCTATAGATTAGTTAGGTTAGAGTTATAAATACAATTACACTACAACATTGTGAACTACGATTTTAAACATTTCAGACCGATTGGAATGATGGTCTTAATGCTGCTGCCTTGGTGAAAGCCAAAGGCGGGCCCGTTCCGGGCTACCGAGACATGAATAACTACCCCGAGAATTGGGTCTCGAACCTTGAGGTTGCTCTGTCGGGAGGCAACAAGATTGGAGTCGCACCGATCCTTGAACCAAGGTAAATGATAACAAAGAAACCTCAATGTGAACATATAACAATTTTTTATATAGTCACACTTCTGGGCAGGGGTAGTTGGGGGCTTGGTTAAGTTTTGCCCCCCTTGTTTGGCCGCATTTATTTTACAAATTTAAGTAAAATTTGTAAAATTACAGCTGTACAAGGCTTATAGGGTATAGTACTACTACGTAATAGTTGCTTAGTTTTGAAACCTGGGCGCTAGGAATAGCAAGTAGATATGTGACCATTAACCATTCCTAGAAAAAATTGTCGTGAGGCGCTGGTATAACTTCGCATAGCCTGCTAGGTTGAATTTATTTGAAAATAGAAAAAGTTAGGTTAGGTCAGGTTACAAAAAGAAATAGAAAGACAAGGACATATGTAGGTCAACTGTCATGTAACTATGTCTATATTTCTATGGTCATCATTCAAATTGTCACATTTCCCAAATTGTCGCATTGCAAAATTGTCGGACATTGAAAATACTAAATAATGTATTCCAACCTGTATTACGGGGGACAGAGACCTCCAGTGTGACAATCTTGACATTGCGACGATCTTACATTGCAACAATATGGTCAATGTGACAACATGAAACGTCCCCCTTCACATGAAAACCTGTCTTGAGTGAAAATATTAATATACAAAAACCGATATATACTCTTGTTTACTTTTTGTAGGGATATGGCGAATCCGAATGTTGAGTATCTCGGTGTTATGGCGTGGGCGGCTCAGTTCCAGTGGATTCAGGATCGAACCGGGCCGGGTGACAGGCTCGAAATCTTCTGCCCTACAGCCAAGGCTAGGGTTGGCGAAGAGGTAATAAAATGACTAGAAGGCTAGACCGTTAAATGAAAAAATTAAAAATTCTTCAACGCAGCAACCTATTTGATTTGCCCTAGAAAATATTTGAGCTTTCAGTCTGTCGATATTTTCAATACTTAGGGTCCAAAACGTCTACTCAGGGCAGTGTTGCCAGAAATTTCCTGAAAATTCTACCAGAAACTTAAACAGATATTTTAAACTCAAATTTTAAGGAATTCCACCATATCTGGCACCATTGACTCCGACATATCAGGTGTCGACATTACAAAATTGTTAAATATCTATAAATAAAAATATTACACCATAAAGAAAACGTTCTCATGAAAACCAAAATAGATTTTTTTTTACATTTTTGAGATTTTTGAAAAAAAGATGATTAGAAAATTTTTGAGGAGTTTCAAAAATTTCGTTCTTAAATCATTCTTAAATGTTGATTTCGTAAGAATTCCTGAGAGATTTTGAAAATTTGTCGAATTGAGATAACAAAAAATCTTTTATTGAGGACTAGAAAAAATGAAAAATAAAAAATAAATACTTCATAAAAATATCGGGTTAGTCTATTGAGCTATCACCAATTTACATTTGTGAACTTAGACTTCATAAAGAATTATAAAATTAACAAAAATAAAAAACTAAATTCTCAACACAAATATTTAAAAAACATTTGATGAGTCAACATTTACTCTTAAGCCTTGTTCACATTTAATCGTATGACTTTGCGACTTGTGTACGATTGATTGTCCCAAGCTTTTTGCTTGATTTCAAATATAGGTTATTAGATAGTTGCATACAGTGACTACTCTAAGGCAAGTTTACAGCCTTGCCAAAGCATTGAAAAGTATGATTCTTATAAAATCGCAAGGTCGTACGATCAAATGTGAACAACTCTTAAGACATCGCAATGAAAAAGCTAGCAGTACAATTCACTAACCTACTATTTCAAAAAAAAAAAAATTACAAACTAATCCCCATTCTAGCTTAAACCTCTTCTGAATCATTTTCAAAAGATTAAGTCTAATGCTTTTCGTACCTTTTCAGCAGAAAATTGAAAAACCCCTAGCTTAATTTTGAGTCTATAGAAAGATTAAGTAAAGCTATCATATTAAAAATAATTTGAATGATTCAATAAGTTAGAGGCTTTTTTACCGACAACCAAAATCGAAATTGAAAATTAACGGGATGTACGATTTTTGCAATAGAATATTAAGTTTAGAATAAAAAGCTTCTTTTCCTGTTTCAAATTTATTTGTTAACCCTTGGTCACATAACCATTGGGTCGGGCGCACGAAACCTCAAGTCCATCTCGTTACACAAACAAAAATACTTCTTTGCATTCAAAAAACAAGTTAGACTTACAGTTTTTGTGCACTCGGCCAAATGGTATGTGACTGATCGCTTTAAACAGTTTCAGACTAAAACCTCGCATTGAAAAAGAAAGAATTCTTTTGATACCCAAAGTCCGGAACCACATCCACTCTAAATTCGAATCTTTTTCCTTG
>LR051129.1:0-15107 GCA_900607525.1 Apocyclops royi
AATACATAAACAGAGACCTGAATATATACATGTAGACACCTGCCAGCCACCGAGAAACTCGCAGGATGACAAGAAGAAGGTGGATCTGCCATCAGCTCAGGAGGAAAGGTGGGCAGCGGCGGTGGGGGTGGTCTCGCTGACCTTGACTGAAAATGATTGGGTCACACCTAGTTGGGCTAGGTGTGACTGCAGTAATTGTCAAGTGCAGTCACACCCGGCCTATACTGATAGTACTATGCATTAACAATTTTTGCAGAATATGTAATTGTATGAATTACATGTTCATGTCGAATTAAATGTCTTACATGCCCACAACCTAGCTTATAGCCTAGCTCACAACCTAGCTTGGAACCTAGCTATTTAACCACGCATTGAGTGGCATCATTTTTGACATCAAATTTTAAGATAGACAGATAAAAAGATAAATACGCCATCAGTGACATCATTTTGACGTCTACAATATAATGTATACATACATATAATATATAATATATATATACATATATTTTATGTTCTAGACTATAATATATATTATATTATTTACATAGATAGACAGATAAATAGATAAATACGCTATCAGTGACATCATTTAGAGTACTAGACTAAAATATATATATATGTCTTGATATTTTTATCAAATAAATAATTGTCTTTATATTTTGGGTAAATTTTTTAAGAGTTTTGGCAACACTGACCAGACCTTGTGACGCCATAAATGCTTCAAGACAAGATTTACATTCTAAAATTATAGCCACGTTTGCTAAGATTTAGATTCTAACATTTTTAAATTATTATTGTCTTACTGTACACAGACTGGAATGCAGTCAAAAATGGAAATTGTCGAAAATTCTGTTCAGACTTTGAAAAATGAAAGACTTTATTTGTTAATTTTTAAAATCGAACTGAATAAATGAAAAATTTAACTTAAGTTTCTGCCATTCATGTTTCTGGGTCATGGATGGTGGACTGCCCGGGATTGGTGGGTGGCTCTGGGTCATTGGATACCCAAAATTATCAGGGTCATAATTACAAAAAATGTTGACAAGTCACCGGACCACTTAGCTAGCAACCTAGCTGACAAAGTCAAGAAAAAAATGGTTATACCAGAAGGTCCAACTGTACTCCATTTTGCTGACCATGCTCCGTTTGGACCCGAATCACGGTTAATTTTATTCTTAGCCTGAAATAAAATTTTAAAATTCTTTTTTCTAATTTACTGTTAAGACTTTCGGTAGAAAGCTTTTTCTTACCTTCCATAAACAAAAGACAGACCAATGACAACGACAAATAGCAAGGCCAATAAGCCATAGCAAATTTACTTGATAATATTCACATTGGGACAAGTCCCTGATTGGGGTGAATCCATGTCGTCGTGATTCTAAAAAATATTTAGACATAATGAAAATTTGACAATATGAAAATTCGACAAAATAGCAAAGTCTTCTCAATAAATCAACCAAGCAACTATTATAAATTTTAATAGCCCCTTTAAAGAATCCGGATTCCAAACAAAAGGTTTTGCAAAAGAACCACACTGTAAATATACTTACTTAGAGGCAAATATCTCGTCCAAATTTCTTTAATCTAAGTCAGTCACAGAATATTCCGTTGGTTTCAAAAATTTGCAGAATTTTGTCACCAAATTTGGGTCCATGGTCTGGACAATGACTATAAAAAGAAAGAAAACGATTAAATTTTTCATGATTGAAAATTTTTGGTTCTTGGCAGCAATGAATGTTATTTTTCTTCTTTGCAGATCAGGGATTTGCCAGTTCTCAGATGAATCAGGCTAGCTGAGAAAGAAAAAAAAGAACGAGAGAAGGTTTGGTCTGGACAATGACTATAAAAAGAAAGAAAACTGTGAAATTTTTCATGATGAAAAATTTTTGGTTCTTGGCAGCAATGAATGTTATTGTTCTTCTTTGCAGATCAGGGATTTGCCAGTTCTCAGATGAATCAGGCTAGTTGAGAAAGAAAATAAAAAAACGAGAGAAGGTTTTTAAGTCAGGGTTGTGCTAGTTTTTAGAAACGAGTTGAGACGGATCAGGGATTTGCCACTTCTTAGAGATGAATCAGCTAGTCGAGAAAGAAAAAATTGAATAATAGAAGGTTTTTAAGTCAAGGTTATGCTAGTTTTTAGAAACGAGTCGAGACAAAGCTAGTTAATTAAGATCAGTCGATAATGCATGTTCCAAATCTTCAATTGTTTTTTCAGTGTAATTTTGAACTGGTTTTTGCCTACATGTACTTCACTTTTTTTTTCTTTTTCAAAAAAATTGCTTACCTGTGAAAAAAGAGCTAAGATACCAGTTCATATCATTTATGTACTGAGGTTAGACTATGGTATCAAAGAAAAATATTAAAACAGAGTTGAAAAGGTTTGGAAAAATTTACTTGTGTCTTAGTTCAGTTTGAACTCACCAGGAAACATCTCTAAGAACAACTCCTAAAGGACTTCTACAACAGTAAAGGTAAGATTTTTACCCTGATCTATGTATTAATTTGCTAAAACAGAAAACAGATAATCACATAAAACACTTTCCTTATACAAGAAGTAACTGTGGCTCAGTTGGTATAATATCTGCTTTCAATGCCAAAGGTCCTCGGTGCAATCCCAACCATTGTTAATATATTTTTCTTATTTGAAACTTTGTAATTCTAGCTTTTATTTCATATTATAATATGAAATTATCAGTTAGAATGATGTCATACACATCCACCCTCTCCTAGGTCTAGACCGAGTGAGGGCTGAGACCTTCTCCAAAACTATTGCAAGAAGGGTGTACACTCATTACATCTAGGTTCGAGCACCCAGACTAATGACAATATCCTAACCTTTTTACAGGACCTACTCTACCTGACCTGACAGTTCAAGCAGGCATATGGCCTAGCCATATCTTGTACACATTATGAGAGATAGAGGGCTTACCTTAACAACCTGGGAATTTGTCTGGAAAACTCTGTTATTTCATGTTAACACCTTAGCCAATTTCTATATGTTGTACATTTAATGAAATAAACAAACCACAGCGATTAACAAACGTCAAGTGATTTATTTTTCTCTCTTTTTGCGGTAGAAACATCATAACAAAAGATTATCTTGTTAATTTTTGAACATAATAAATGAGATGAGGGGAGGCTCGACTCACACTCCTCCCAAGAAATGTTGAATTTCTTTACCTCTTAAACTGAAACAAAGTAATTCTAACAATGTAACAACAAAAGAAAGATTGAAAAAAAATATGAGACAGGGTCTATTCCTCCTTATTCTGTGTTGTTGACATCCTCATTTGAATTCTCTTCATTCCTCAAGATGACGTCCTTGATCTCACGAACCAAGGCCTGAGAGATCCTGATGCTCTTGTCTTCGAGTTAATCCAAGAGAGTAGGGGTATGGGGTCTACCATCTCAACATCTTGGTCACAGCCTCCTGTAATTAAGCATTGGAATCTGATTATAATGTCCTTTCCAATACTTAATCTTTGAAACACCAATTTACATACTGTTATTGACAAATATAAAATTATTTCTACAATTACATTCTCCTCGAAGGTAGTGCTACCTTCATGCAAGTTTCGAAAATCCATCTAGCTGCCTGCGTGATCCTTATCATTCTTTCCTGCAATGATATTTAATTTAAAACTTTTATCAAATTATAAATTTCCTGTATATCAACAAGTCAGCTTTATATTTCTCAGCAGAATATATCACCTCATCGAACTAACTTAATATAAAATGCATACCTTATTGAAAAAATGCTCCGTCAACGTCCTTACTCGCACCATGTCTCCTATTATCGACGGATATCTCGCTGTGAGGCCAAGATTTCGCGCGAACGGTGCCTCTCTGTCCATTGCCCAGCAGACGTTTTCTATCGCTTCTCTTAATTCAGGGTTGCATTCGATCTGTAAATAAAGCATGGTCCATTTCTATTGTCAAAGAAAACGAAATTTTCATAGTTATCTTTTGGTAAAATCGATTACTCAACATACCAATCTCGAGACATATGCCAAATCATGTCCTTTCATGGAAGACCATCCTGTAAATCCTCTAGTCATACCTTAATAGGAAAAAAAAACTTCTCAATATCCTTATTATAAGGATTTACATGTATGTAAGGGTAAAGTTAGTCTAAAACATTCGATTACCGTAATTTATTATTTTTCCTTACCAGCCAATCCTTTTAATGCAAATTCAGTCGATAGCTGGTAGTGGAAAATGGACAGATGCGAATGTTTACCGCCCGAGATCTAGATTAAAAAACACTACATGTGTATTATTTTATTCCAATATACAACACATTTACTTTTTATTCCAATGTTATACTTCTACATCAAGAATGTCTTCAAATTGTACGTACCTTTTCGGCTAATTTTAGGTGTGCTCTTAGCCTCCCGCAAGTACATGATTGCTGACTCGTATCTAGCGCAATTTATCTGGTCGATATCTGGATGCTTGAAAGTTTCATTGACAGGTTCATTCTTTGTCTTGACAATCGCCAGTTTTCCTGCCTTTTTGATAGCGGCCGATCTAATTTCATCCTGTATTCAAGTCACATACTTCACATAACCTTAAAGTGAATGTCTAATTCAAAGTAATCATTATTTTACATCCTACAATTGTTTTTTAAAATTCATTTTTCCTGGCAGTCTTTATAAGTGGTCTGTGAACAACTCTCTGACTTGACAATATCCACTGGTGATTTCTGCATTTTTGTACTTAATGGAACTGTCACCTATGTCAACTTTGATAAATTTTAACATATTTAATAAAAAATAAATTATTACCTGTCTTCCTCCATCACCTTCAATAAACAACCTTTGTTCCTTTGAAAGCAAGTTTCTGTAATATATAGATATATTTATGTATATCTCTAATCAAAGTCAAACATGTTTATCGTAAAACCAACTTTCACTGTTCAAATTTTAAAGTATTTATTTTCCTTTGTCACGTTACATATACATATGTCCTAAAAAAATTTTTATCTCAAACACAACATTCAACCTTCATTTCAATATGCGCTCTAAATATTACATTTCCTTCGACAAGGATAATAAAACCATAATCTCCTGTTACCTCCAGTCTAAAGGTTCTTCTTGGCTTTCCTCGTCTTGCTTGTCTTGAACCTCTCTCTTTGTCGTCCTTCTCATTGTCGATATCGTCAATGTCGGCCTTTTCACTGAGATTGGAAATAAGTGGTAAATAAGGATGCCGCAATTACCTCCTTGCCTAAAAACCTTCAGTAATATTTTTGTTTCTAAATATTTCACTAAAATTATCACAAATTTCCATCTTCGAATATATTGCAACTTATCACTAGTCTTGGTTTCCTATATTACACTATGTAGTAAAATTTTATTAGTTAACTTTAAATTTCATTACCTATTGATTTTCTAATCTTTATCTCTAATACCTAATGGACCACGACTCCTCCCTATCGTCTTACGCGAAGTCGAAATTTTCTATCGCAATTTTCCTTTTTTCTTTGTCAAAACTTATTTTTGTGTTCTCTTTCATTATCAATCTCAGGTCTTGTCTTTCCCATGAAACAGATACGCGAAGGGGAATATTCAAATCATTTTCCATGTTGACCGTCGTCGTTGGTTGTAACTTAAAAACTGAACTCGTTATTCCCTCGTTAAAGATTATTTTTATACAATTGTCCAAAATTCTATGATTGTTTTTGAAAGCAATATGAAAACATGTTAAAAAAAGTCACAGTAAAAGAACATTTAAATGTCACAGATAATTTTTAATAATATGAAATTTTACTAACGGCAAAAAGACCTACGGCCTTCGCTCATGGTACTGGTCCGACCTTGCGAGATCGATGAAGGTCAACAGTCCAGTGTCATGGCATTTGACTGCAACCAAGTGGTTCGTCGAAGGGTCATGGAAAAACCGACACTGATTACCTAAATGGTGGCAAGTGTTAGTTTCTCCATCACACCTAAAAGCTGGGGCTGGCTGTTCATTAAAACAAATCCCATGATCGTCACGTAGTCATCGAAACTCTCCACAGAGTACAGAAATCTGTCGGAAATCACCGCGATAATCCCTGGAGAAGTCCAAAGCATCATCGCGAGTGACACAACCCCTGCAAACATGACGGTAGAGAAATATATTTGACGGACACGGCGTGCCATTGCGCAACTCCATCGAAGCACTGACCTAACGGAATGATACATGTTTCATCGGCGACTTCGGGTAATATTCCGTGGCCTGTCTGACAACCTCCTCCGTGGTAGAAGGATTAGGAATATTCGGGTTCGCAAGGATAGCCTTCGTAGGTGTCTTCGGCTTCTTCATCACAAGTTCGTCAGGCTGGCCATTGTCCATAAGGAAGGACGCGGTAAGGAGAGAGCCAAGGAGAAAAGTAACAGCCAATTGATACCTCATATTTGATGAAATACTAAAAATTGCTTGAGGATAATTTGATATGTCTGCTTGCCGAATTGATCAAAAACGAATATGAAGAGACATGCCATTTCTCATTGAGTAGCTTGAAGTTAAAAAAGTAAAAGAATAGAAAAAAAAGACGATAAGGGCATACCGACATTACGATACTTGACAGGAAGTGCTCCCTCAGTGTTGGTAAGTTCGCGTCTCTCCACCTGAATTTTTCTTCGAGCATGTTGGGATGAAACCGTCCAAGATTGTAAGGAATATATGGTGGTAGTTATTCTTTTTTCAAAGGGTGAATGAATAAACAAAACACACCCAGCCACACATCCATATATCTATATATATTGATAGAATAATTTCATTTAAAAAAGCATTCGACGATACCATAGTCAGTTTGTAATTTGTCGGAAATAGTACTTCTTCGACCATGTCTCCTGGGATAAAGTCACCACTGCCTTGCCAAGCATTATTAATTTCCTTAGCCAACGTGGAGATAAACAAGATAAAAAATATACTTTCTTAAGGATCGGCTAACTTTTACTAGGTTTTATGAAGTAGGTGAGAAATGTTAATAATCAGACTGGTTTCGCTGTACCTTACAATCATATTGCGATGTTTCAAAGGACAGGTGTGTCTTGTTTTTTTGTCAAAGACAAAGTCTTTCAGAGTTAGTTTTGCGTGAGCATTACACGAACCATAGTAACACTTTAGGTTGGTGAAACTTTCTTCCTCTTGAACGGCGACATATGCATGCACACCCGAATGATACAGATTGTCTTCCAGAATTCAAATTATTACTTTTAAAGCCGATATATCAATGATACGGAAAGTGACAGAGAGAGTCTTAAATAACATGCGCTCAGGTAGTATGTAGAAAAAAAAAATAAATTACCTCCAAGTACAATTTCGGTCTTTCATTTTTCAGTGCGATGATTACTAACTTGTCTGTTAATGCCATTTTTTAGAGGAATGTTTAAAACGGATGTCGAGAGGAAATGTTGGACCTGGGTCGCTAAATCAAGGCTAGAAATCAGAAAATGTTGAAAATAAAATTGAACGTGAGCGCTGCTTATTGGTACTACACTAGTGGGTAATGGCTTGCCGCGTCGTGTCAGAATACAAGATTGAACTGGGTGCGATTTTTAGGGTAAGCGTTGCATCATTGCCTGATATTTTTGTCTAGGGCGAGAAATTCGAATAATGTATTAGGAAAAAAAATTAGATAAAAAATTGATGAATAACTAAACCCCTTAAAAAATTATTAAAAGAATTATATTTCGTTTGTAGACATGAATGAAGAACGGGTTTTGTCTGATCCGTATGGAAAAACATATCCTCGCCATAGAAATCAATGATCCTTCCTCGGAGACATAGATACCTATGTTTCAACAGTTACCGAATCAAAACAAGTTGATAAGTTGAATGTTTACTGACCGTATTGATTAACATTTAAAACAAGAAAAAGTAGCCATGGAGAAAAACAATTATAGCGCAGCTTCAAAGGAATGGATACAATGAATTGAAGCTAGACATCGCTTTCTACAATCAAGAACAGTTTTGCATGGGAAATTGGACCTCCTTCATGAATTTTTGATTACTCTTCTTTTCTTTGCAGAATTTGTTTGCGAAAATCTGATTCAAGTACCAGTTGGCCAAATTCAGCAAAGAGAAGTCTACTTAGCCATGAAATGTTGGAATTCACAACCACTGAGTTTTTGAAGTACTCGCAAACATACAAGAATAAACTTTGCACCAGTGTGATTGCTTGTTGGTAAAAATAGTTTTTATGTACATTCGTGATAAGACTAGCATTGACTAGAGCGGTTGCGTTCGTCAAAGTAATTGGAGTACCGAAAGTTTTTGCTAAAATAGCAGATACCACTCCAGGTCTGCCATTTTCTGTTGCTGGTAGGTCACTCAAGTCTAGCAACCCATGAATTTCGAGCCCATAAGCTTCAAGCATATAGACGTCTACCTAGTCAGCTAGCTTTATCAGGAACTGGTTGGCCAACATATATAAATATATATATATATATTATAAACATGAAAAGAAAATAACTGTGACTATTATTCTTGATTTTCAGCGTTAGTAGTTGGATCATTATCATCCCTCAGAATGATGTCCTCAATTTCTCTGATGATATTTCTTGAAATCGTCAAACTCTCCTCTTCTAGGTCATCCACTGATGTGGGCGTAGGAGGATCCACCATCTCAACGATGTGAGGTTCTTCCGTCGGGACAAGCTCTCCCCCCAATGGTGGAGGGGGAGATGGCAATCTTCTTAGAAACAAGTCCACTGGGACCCGCTCGAGGGTTCTCCTATTGGTCAACAAAAAGATATTCAGGATCATATTCTTCCGTTTCCACAACAGATTTGTCAGAAGAGCTTTCGGAAAGAGCCAACTTGATACTTGTGTCGAGTAGACTAGAGCCACGATCTAAGGGCTGTACAGGTGTCCCTGGCGCGTTCTCAACATCGGGTCCCTCCAGGAGCGCTCTCCTCCTCATCATGCTCCCTAACGAGTTCATAATAGACAGCAGCGAGGGCACGGTTCTTCGAAATTGGGTCCATTGGTTTAAGTATCCTTTTGAAGTTTTGACTCAAGTCCCTGATAAATGTCAGATCTGATGCGGCCAAACGTGTGAGGCATCTTTCTTTTAGCGTTTGGACATCCATCTCTTCGAGCTTCTTTCTCCCAGCATACCTGTCTGCGTTTTCCCAAGGATTAGCCGGAATTGACAGATTTAACATGGCGATTTGTTTCTCATGGTTTGCTGAGCTCTAGCCAAACAGCCAAAAGAAGTAATCCTTTGGCCTGGCGAGAGAATAAAATCTCTTTGACTCGTATTGATGGATGAGCCCTGCTACTAAGTTAGAGTAATAGTGGCGAAAATAAGTCCGCAAGAGGGCTACCATAGAGTTCATCCGATGAATGTTCGCTTCATGTCCCCTGAGCCCACACTCAGCACACTTGTGTACTAAGGTCGGACTGCAGAGAAGTGTGTGCGTCCCCACATCACTGCAGAAAGGGTACACACATGTTACTCGAGCCCTCCTCAGCCCTGTATGGCCAAGGCGAGAGACTGGCCCAATATCAATTAAACCCTCTAGCTTAATTGCGATTGGACACTGTCGAATACTGCCCCCTCCTTTTGGTTTGTTTCTATCTCGTAAGAGACACATTGTTATCATACTTTACTGGCCAGTTAAAGTAGAATGGTGAGAAAGTAGCCTTTGACTAAGTTAAGTAGGTCACTGACACCAACCCATTAGCTTTTATCCCACTCCTTATGTACTGATTGACCTAAAGGCTGATACTAGTCCAAGTTAACAATACAGTTGAAGGTATTACTTCTTTCGATTAACAGAAAATGTCTGAATGCAATGAATGACGGATGTGGAAGTCATTTATTTTGTCTGGTCACAATAAAGTAACCAAGTTTGCCATATCATTTCTATGAAGAGGAACGACAGCATGTTGAGAACAGTAAATTAGAGTCGTGCCGGGGTCAACTATTAGAGGAAGGGCAAGGCACAAGCTACAACACAAATCTCGCCTTCCTTTACGCTAGCATGGTTCGCAACCCTGACTCCACAGAAACAACACAGGTCCTTGAAAACCTCCTCTTCTTTGTTGGGTTTGTTAATTGCACCTTGAGCCAACAGGTATCTTTCTTTCCTGTGGGCTTGTTTGAGGTCTTGGCGTGAGGATAGGTGTGTAGGGATCAACCCTAAACATGACAGCTCCTGTCTTGTGTCCTCTTAGAATTCCCTCTTCCACATCCACATTTTCCCAGAATCCTATCCTCAGATACAATGTAAGATTTTCCTCCAGGTCAAAGTCAATCTCCCTCAGAATCTTCACATAAAAGAATGGCGAACGTCCTCTGTTTGAGATAGTTGAGGGAATGATTGTCCAGGCGTATAGGGTTCATCATCCTTCTCTCGTTGACGACCAATCTTTCTCCAAGCTCCCCTCCATTCAAGATCTGATCTACTTTATGAGCCCCAGCGAGGTTCCTAACATTGAGAATGCCTTCTACGTGAACATTGTAGTAGGGGGCGAACTGGTGTCTGTCCTGTTCGATAATTTTTGCACCGAAAGGGTTTCCTAGAGCTGCTCTGAGGTAGTCATGGAGTCGCAGGAGACCCCTTTTTCCGTGAAAGACCAATAGAAGCCCACACGGTACCCCAACAACTACATAATCGGTTTGGTTAAAGCTCCAGCACCGAAGAGCCATTAGTTGTTCAACACTCATACTTCTCTTAATATTTTCCCTTACTTCCTGATTGTCTAATGCTGGATTCACAAAGTGATGTCCTGTGACCACACCTGCATCCATTACCTTTCATAACTCCTTGTATGCTTCATAATGGGCTATGCTAGTGTAGTCCAACATAGACCAGTCTTCAGGTTTCCTGTGTCAATACATTTCCAAAGTTGTTCCCAGGAGGGGTGGGTTAGCCTGAGGCCTTCCATATGGTTCAAATCGTCGGCTGTTCCTGTTGGCTTGAATTCTGTTTCTCAAGTCTCCGATCTGTCATGACATCCTGCAACTAAAGCTCAAAATATTAATTTTGGGTAAATATTCTGGGTTCCAATGGACAGATTTGTGTGATTGGTCTCTCTAGTGAGCCATCTACAGTCCGAATAATTACCCTGCGTACTTTGCCGTCTTTTGATTTAATTGCTTTTTCTATCACTGCTAATTTCCATGAACCTCTCAAGATTTGGATCTAGTTCTAACACCATCTTGCCGGCTGAAACGCTCAAACGCGTTTCTTTCCAGCGTTGACGACGATGAATTTCAATATGTTGTACATTTAAAGAAATTAACATACCACAGCGATTTGCAGACATCAACTAATTTATTTTCTTTCTTTTTCGCGCTCGAAAAATCATAACAAAAGCACAGATTTACTTGATCTGCCTTTCCAAAAATGAGGCAAGGGGAGGCTCCACTCACAATACATTTCCTTTTTTCTCATGTGCCACACACCATAACAGAAAGACTGTCGGGCATGAGATGAATAAATTCATCTTTGTTTTGAGTGAATGGTGAAGGTCCACGTATCATTGGTACTGATGTAGGAGGGGTTTTCTGCCCCCATGGTTTTGATAGAAATACTTTTTACCACATTTTCCGTTTCGAACAAAAATGTTCCCCGAGAGGTTTACACCTAGGGTACTAGTTCTGACACGATGTTTGAAATCTAGTTCAGCTTCTTCTCTAAACGATTCCATAAAAATTCTGCTGGACAAAGCTCGAATCTTCATGGTTCGGTTTTCCATCTGCGATTATCTGGCTGCTTGCTTTGAACTTGCTTAAGGTAAGCCTGAACTGAGGTTTGATATCCTTAAGGTAAGGGGCAGTGCCCCCCTTGGTACGGTAAAATAGTAATAAATTCTTCATTAATAATCAAATCATCACGAACTTATTTCTTAATTAATTTCCCAATCATCATCAATCTTTTTTTTTGTTTTATACAACATTTTCTTCCAGCTCGGAAAGACATTAAATACTGGTAAGTCATCAGGTCTTCGGTTCTTCTATTTAAGTTCCTTAATCCTTCGAAGCGCTCGTTCCTGGCTTAGGGTCAGATGTCGTCCCTGCTAATCCGCTCAAAAGGGCTAAGATGTTCTTCGGAATGCCCATAGTTGAATCCTCCGGAGAGGCTCAACCGGCATAAACTTCATACGCTGCTTCTGCATCAGCCTTACTAAATCCCGCAGCTTTCCTGAAATGCACAAAGTCCTCCTTGGACATCATCTTTGAGGATGTCACTCCCATGATGCGCTTTGCCTCAACGTCGTCGAGGGTAACAGCCGCCATTGAGACTTTGAGCATGACGTCATCAAATCCGCTATCAAAAGATTCGTAGCTGGTATACACAGGTTGGTTGCCTATCATAATATGCGGCGATTTCGTCATGGAATGTGATGCAAAATGGTATCTCAGAACGGAACCTATAATTCCTAGCTGTTCGGGGCTGTTGAATTCCACTCTGGGTTCCTTGGTTCCAGTGAGGAACCCAGCGCCCATGTGGTAGCGCAAACGAGGGTCTTGACGGAATTTCAGGGGAAGCTTCTCAACGGTTCGTGCTCTTTGTCTTTTTCGCCCTTGGTGCTTCGCCTTTCTTAACGCGTTTTCGAGTGCCAGCACGGACTGACGCAGTGTCTTCTTCATCGGAAGATTCGCTCTCTTCGAGGCCTTCGAAGAAGGTCTCGTCTTGGCCCCAACAGCCATACTTTGCAAAGTCCCTAACATGTGAGTACAGTTCTTCCACTTCGTCATACAATGCGCGTAGAAGACCCGATTTAGGGATCAATGCGAAAGGTGCTGTGGTCGCGTATTTCTTCACAAATGCGTGACACAGACCGTGTTTTGCGGCTCCAGCTGGCATTCCGTTTGTTCTAAGGCGGAAATCATCCGTAAAGCCAACTAGTGATCAATTAGCCTTTGACGCAGCACAGACAGGCTCAATGTCGATAGCGGTTGTGATACCCATAATGTTAAACGCTACATGGGTGCTAGTCCAGTGCCCTAAGGCATGAATCATCTCGATAACATCATCATTTGGTTTGGATCCGAATATCATAAGACAAACTTTGCGGATAAAAGCGCTCCCATGAGCTGAACCACATGATGATTTACCGAGTAAATTTACTTGTGCTTCGGAAATTGTTGACAAGTCAACTACGTCATACTCTCCGCCGCTGGAACCGGAGTCCCAGCCCGGAAGCTCGCCAACCAGGCCGTAGAACACTACGGCATAAGCGCCGCTAGCGAGGACGCCCTTAGCGGAAACATCGAGAGCCTTAGGCCAAGCAGAGGCAGTTGCGACAGCCGTCATCGAAGCACATACGCCTGGGTCGTCATCCGGAACAACTTTTAATCTAAGCTTAGCAGCCAAACGAGCATCGCCAATAGCGGCAAGACCAGCTGAGACTTCCCCGTTGAACCCGGGGATGTCTATGCTAATCGCGCCAGACATGTCAAGAGTGACGCTAGTCTTAAACTAAAAATAGCAGACACCGATGAAACTTATCAACCTTTGAGCCGCCAAGAATAGAATTCCGCGAACAAATACATTAAGTCTAGTACAAGAATTGTCTTACTTTAAATTGCGAACAATGGAAACTTGGTCAGTAGATATAAGCCGTAAGCCCACAGGTCCACACAAGGTGAGTCGGGGGTTGATACTTGGAAGTATAATCATCATCAATCTTTTTCGTAATTAATTACTAAAGCCTGATCAACTTATTTCTTAAAAATGTGTAGCACCATGGACTCATATTCTCTGAAAGTTCTTGCTCTTCAACAGGCATTTGATTGAAAATCCAAACCTTGATGCCAAATGAAAAGAAGTTTCCATTCAGAATCTGTCACCAAAAAAACAAGTAATGTTAATGCCCAAGTTTAAAATTTCACAAAGAATGAACCCAAGTAATAAGTTGAGAACTTGTCCTTGACATTTTCATTAAAAAACCTCATCAATTGATCTAATTTTTCCTTCTTTTCTTCATTGTTTTTGCTGGCTGATCCATTTTCGAAATAACTCATCATTCCACCCTTAATAACTTGCCAGATGAACCTCGGTATATAGTACAAGATGGCCAAGAAAAGCAAGAAGAATGGTCTCCATTGGTAATAAGACAGGTGGATTGGTCCTTCATAAAGTTTCTTGTTTTTAGCTCCACATGGGCCTGTGTATTCTGGATGCATGTTGAATTGTGCATACATCCAACAGTATGCCTCTAAAACTACAATCCTAATGTTGGAACCGGCATCACAAGTCATTGGTGAACCAAAGACTTGTTTTGATGTCACGAAAATTGAACAAATGATCAGTAATCTCGTTGTCCACTTTGTAAAAATATTCTAACTAAACCTTTCAAGAGCCTCGTGTTTTTACTTTTCAGGAAAGGCGATCGACTCTCGAATAAATCTGATTATTTCTACCATGTGTAACTATCGAAACCAAGCAAATATTAACTAGAACTGTCTTAAGATATCACTGACAATGTATATTTTCACTTAATTTGTCACAAATCGCAGCTATTGTCACTCAAGATTGGTTAAAAAGTTTATGATTTGTTTTTTCACTGAACTCAAACAGTCTTCACGTCTTGAAATTCACAAATTGAATGATTTAAATTAAAAAAACTGGCTTAATTGGCTCGCTTTCGTTTTTTAGTGTATTGATGTTATACTAGTTTTACAGGACAATGAATGATGATGATGTCCAAAATAAAATCGTTGGATTTTATCAATTTTTATTACACGTCTTTATGGTTTACAGATTCATTCAGAACTGATGCTACCAGCTCACAACAGACCTTCAGACGCCAAACTTTAATTAATCTCTGGTCAAGTGGACCAATCAGAAGCGAGAAATTCAAAATAGACACTACCTTGGAGGGGTCAGCTTGTACACGATATCAACTCGTGATTTAAGGGAAAAGGAAATGTAGATTCTTAATTATACATTAGTTTGATTAATGAAAATTTTTTTAATCAACGTTTTTTTTAATTAAGAAACTTAATTTTCGCTTTTTATCAATTAATTAAGCTTTGAAAGTTGATATTTTTAGATAAGCGTTTATCTTTTAAATTCTTTTAGACTTGGCCCAAGTAGTCTCCTCAAGACTACTTCCAATCTTAGAGAGTAAGGACTTCAATCAAGACGGTCGGTACA